>LVVV01432034.1:0-12418 GCA_001676325.1 Amphinemura sulcicollis
TCGCCATTGTAAAATCCGTGACAGGGTGTCAACTTCGCTCCCCGCAAAGGAGCAGACACTCACTGTGACATCGGCCAGTATAAATCCAGGACGCTGGACGAGCCAGGATCGCTCGCGGGTCCCGCGGATCAAGTCGCGTCGGGGTATGCGTTCGGTTGATTGGACGGCGATTGGCCGGTTACCAGGGAATGTGTCACGTCTCTCTTTCTCTTTCTACGCTCGGGCATGGCAAAGATGTTAGCCAATAAAGAATGCTACCTAACAGGGTTATGCATCTTATATACACGGATATAAACAAGACAAGACCCTCAGACTTAACATTTTGTTTGACCTTTTGTCGGAAGAAGACTTGAAAGAAGCTTCACTCTTTTATTAATCCCTGAAGAGTTTAAGTAGTTGTTAGATAAACCTTTCTTTTAAGAAATTTTGAGACCGGCTCTTGTTGCTGCCTGATTGAAGTGGACTACATGTCGACACCGGGTCTATCATCGGCTCCCTTCCAGTGCAGGTTTCGGACCACAAAGCCGACCTGCATGTCCCCGACGGGTATACATCTCTATGGCTAGCCATAGGTCGGGCATAGTCTGACATTGATGGAGATCTCTTCTCGACCCATCTGTTCGCGTCTGCGTGCCATTCGCATTGTTGTCGTCGGCGGTGACGCCACTGGATTCCTTGACAATGCGTCGTTAAGCAGAGAGACGCAGCGAGCCAGTGTTTTCTTTTGTTGTCAGCTGCGGGTGTCGAGTGGTTCTGTTTGATTATCTGCCCTTTGGTTCTGTTCGATTATCGGACTTGTGGCTTGGGGTCTGCGGTCTCTGTGACCGGTATTCAGTCTTGGGAGTGAAGTGAAGCAAGTTTGGTTGTCTGCCGCGGATTCTTGGAACTGCAACTCCACTTTGACCTGAACGACGTTTGAAAATTTGGAGGTTGAAACTAGATTGTATTGGATTGATGTAGTATTTCTGGGGAGATAAATTGGCGCGGTAGTTAAATTTATAATGTTGTTTCACTTAAATGACAGATCGATATTAAAAAATGTCAATAATCGATTAATGAAGCTGTCGCCATGACATCGTCAACCTAGTATACAATTTTGGCCAAAAATGTGCTAAAATATATCTGGAGAAAATGTTGATTCTTGAGCTATTTTGTCCGCCTCTACGGGCAAAGACAAACAAGCCAATGACCTTGAGCCGACGCCGACGATGATCTTTGCCGGGCTGGGGGCTTGTTTTTGATAGGGGTGGCACTCTGCCGGGCGCTTTTTGAGAGGCCGAGATTGAGAGACCGTCGGGGCGATGGACCCTCGGGACAAACCAAATTGGGGACTGAAACAAAACAAAAAGAGCGAGTGAGATTTGAACTTTTAATGCTTTTGAAAATCATATCTGTCTTATGCAAAGCTTATATTTGTTAAAATAAAGGTTTGATTTTTGCTATGTGCCAAGAGGTTCACTATAGAATGCTTACTAGCCAAGCTCTGATTTTGGGGGTTGAAAACTTTTATAGAATTCGATTTTCGAATCCAATCCCAAGATTAATATTGCATGTCAGTTTAATATCTTGACCAATGTTTGCTGTGATTGGCACAAGACCAACCTTCTGATGTAATCATCATTTGGTCAGAGCATTTATGTACAAGCACATGTACCTAAAGAACATAAGACGATAGGGCCCACACTTTGAGCATAGGGGCAAGAAGACCACACCTTCCCGCGTCTGTCAAGATAAATTTCTCAGCACTGTCAACTCATAACGTACCCCTGCAGCCTGCAAGAACAATGCTGCATGCGTCGCGCCCGCAAGATCAGATATCTCGTCGAGTTGGAGGAATGTCTCTCGAATGTTGACGCGTTCGGGAGTCGAACCGGCGGCCGGCAGCCACCCAGCATGCAGCGGCCTTCGCTAGCCGAAGATAGTTTTAATTATCGGTCAATAATCACTACGAGTTGCCTCTTAAACAGGTCCGGTGAGAAAATGATGATGGATTAAAGACTGCTGGGAGTAAGACGGCTTAAGGTAACTAATAACATTGTATGCAGGATATGGATATGGTATTATATTAGCTATTAGGAGGCCTGAGCCATCGACTGCCTCGGTTGTTGTTAGACTCTATCCCTTACTAGATGAGGATACGCAAGACTCAACCCCATCATTGCTACCATCTAATAACCTAATGGAGGGAGTTCGAAAACACTTATTATAGTTGCAAAGGGGTTCAAATGATCTTGATTTTCATTCTCAATAATCTGAATTTGCCAAGGCCATAAACAAATAAATACATAAGCATTGCTACAGTATTTATTTACCAAAATAAAGAGATGTGGAACACACGCTATGTTTTCATTTTATTATGTTGGCCATTCGTTGGACAAACTGACCGTGATGGCGCCACCATCGGTGTAATGTTACCTTGAAACATGAAACTAGGTTTGATGATAATCAGAGGCTTCTTTTTGTGGGGAGCGAAACCGGTAGCCGTCTAGGCGTCTTAGTTGTCACGCTTAAGGAAAGAAAGACGACATTTTAAAAATTCCAAAACCATATCTTGTTTGAAACTTTGAAACTTTTATTTTTTCCATATGGTTTTTTACACATTGCAACGTGTGATTTATTTTTCGAGTCAAACTTTATTACTCTTTCCTCGCTTGATTATATCTAATTATAGCCGGCGATTTATGTAAATTCCACCGGTAAATCTATCTGCTGGACATTCCTCGTCCGGCACTGCTTGGAGCTGGCCACAGAATGCAGGCTGACAATGTCTCGGCTTGGAATGCACAATTGGTCCACTTGGAGCTGCACTCACTTATTAGTCTGTCTGTCGCGAGTCTGCTAAATAAACAAAATTAATTAGTATTTATCAAAATATATTGGCAGTTACTTTAATAGAGGTTTCGCTTACGACGTTTCCTCGTGTCAATTTTCACTTTTAAGTTTTAATCGTTGGTAAAATGTTGTGTACTTCTACTACTCCTTCCCGTGATTCCTGAAAATTTCTTAGACGTGGTTGCATGAATTTTACGATTTTCCGTGCCATAAGTTTTCAAGGCAATTCGCGAAGAACGACATGGCGATCGGGAAATCACTGTTTTGATTGGATTCGCCAAAATCGGCAGTTGTCAAAAATAAATACAAATTCTCTTACATGAATCGGTAAACCATGAAAAATAGAATTTTAATAAACGCTTTTCTGCTTTGCGGTTCACAGTTCATGAATAATCTGGGAACGAAAAAATAGTTAGTTTGTGCTGAAACCGACTTGAAACTAAGAGGAAAGAGTCGGCGAGCTTTTTCAATACGTGCAAGAAGATAGATTAGTCTTGCTTTACCCAAAGCCAATGATTGCACACACCATAACTCATCGCAATTTGCGGGCCTAATCCCGATTTTCGCGTACGTCATTCGCAGATTATCGTCGTGAACTCGCGGACAGCGTGGTGAGGGCATCGAACGGCCTCGCCGGCAAACTTCCCTTTCATTGCACTGCGTTTGTTTTCGACCTGGGCCAGCGCGGGAATTTTACAAGTTCAGAAGGGGATCGGATGAGAACGACGCCGCAGTGACGCCCCCAAAATGGCATCTCTCAAAGTTTCGGGCTCGGTCAGCCAGGACTGGGATGCTTGCAAGTTAGGGCTGGACTTCTGGATGCAAACCCGGGTTTTTTGACCTTCATTCACATTATTTTGTTGTTTTCAAGGTTACAACCACTGAAAAATTGCGGACGCCTGGCTATGATTGGGTTGTTTATCTTCTAACTAACCCCTAGTTAGCCCTTGCATGCTTGTTAGGATCTTCTGGTTTATAATCCATCGCACTTCTGTCCTTCTTCGGGCACTCGGGCGTTAGAAAATGCGCTGAAATGCAAACACACTTAGCACTTTCCATACTCGGCGTTCGAAACGCGTTTTGAAAACAAAAAGTTTCTACAATAAATTACCACAAATCAAAAACTGAAGCATGCTGCACTTCAAGGTCGCGCTATTAATTCAAGCTTGGGACGTATCCAAGGATATCTACCCTTCAGGAGAAACATGGCGGACCTTCTCAGCTGATTAGCTAACTAGCTGATTAGCCAACAACCTGGACGACCGCTACAAATATTTGAATTTGCGCCAGCGTTCAGCTGCTCGAGATCAGGTTTTGCTGAAGTTAAGCAACATTGCTAAGAGTCAGTACTGTGGTTGGGTGACCGCCACACGATTCAGTAGTTTTATTTCTGGCTTGGGTTTTCAGGTTTCTTGTTATTGTGCAACAGTAAGCGTCCTTGCCAACCTCTAGCAACGAGAGGCAGGGAAACACCAAGATTTTCGAAGGCCGTCGCTAGGTGGTGTTGGATAGGAGCAGACTTTGTGCCGGCACCGGGCTTACTCTCGGGTCCCTGGGAATATGTTTTTAGAGGGGGAACTAGTGCTGAATATCAAGTGCTATTCCTGTCAGAGCACAGATCACTGTACTATTGAAATAAACACAATTCTTCAACTACACTTCTGCAACTCCTAAGGACCTACACTTCTACCAGGCATTTTTAGTTTTAGTTTTAGGGTGACCTTTGACCTCCTTGTCCACTAAAAGGGTGTCAATGAATGAAGCTTCTAAAGAGACAATGGGGGCAAGAGGCAAAAGTCTTTGTTGTCTTTGTTGCGATTCATGTCCATCTTGTCAGGTGTCGATATTTCCAATTGTCTTGCCTAGACCACTGAGCTCTGTTTTGCCAAAATGGCTAAATGCACACCCACTCCCACTTCAGGTAAATTACCCCCAGAAAAAGAACTGCAATGCGTTTTTATCGAAGAAGCAAAATGATTCGATTTTGACTTTTGCCATGTTTCAGAGGTCAATATGAATTTTACGAACGAGATAAATGCTCGTTGCTATAAAACTGTCGCACAACTCAATCAAGTAGATGAAGTATATCATCACACAGTCGACCACTCTCTGGCATTATGCTAAAATACGTCTGTCATGACAATATGGCGTCTTCTCTTATAGTCGGCCACTCTCAACACAATCATTGCTCTCACCAAAGGCAAAACAAAACAAAAAAACACATAAGTCGGACAACGAACTTGTACGACATTCAGCGCGGCAAGCGGCTTCTTCAAAGATCAACACAGCAAAAATTATCTATTCTGCAATTCCTCATTTAACCTGCGTACCTGCAAATGATGTTAAGTAATGAAGGCGAGATGCGATGCTGTTGCTTGCCAGAGCGACTCGGGAACGTGCAAACGGCGACGAAAGAATAACGCAAAGCCAGTTTGGATTACCATAAAGATAGTGGCGAAGGAGATTTGAAAGGAGATGAGCGTAATTCCTTTTGACTCTTTCACCCGCAGACTTTTCATGTCGGCATTCAAGATGGCCGATCGTCAGAAAATTTCAAAGCACACGAGTCTTTCTCTGCTGTACTCCTTGCTCTCGAAATGTTATAGAGAGCTAATATAGCTCTGTTCTATAGCGTTCAGTCCATAGAAGCAAGGGAAGCACTGTTTCCTTAGAAAAATAGGTGCATGTAAGTTTTAAAAGCACATACATACCTTGAGCGTCAGTGCATATTAAAATACGCATTTCAAGTTATTTCGCATCAAAATATGCACATTTCAAATTAGCGCCGCAGGGCGCCTTGCACCGAAAGTGCATCTTATTAAGGTTTGAAAGCACACACTTTTTAATTGGAGATTTTGTTGCGATTTCATTGATTTTGGGAATGTTTTAACGGAATATGTTTTAATGTAATCACATATTTCATTTGTTATTTCTATAAACACCTCCGATGTAAAGGCGCCTGGTGGCGCTACAGTTTACGCCATGAGTATTGATGGAATAACCTAAAACACAACGTTTTATGAACCCTTTTCGGTGCATGCTTCCCCCAGCAACAAACCAACCGCACGCCGCTGTGTCTGTCACCATAATTTGGCACATTTCATCTCACCCCTGTACTTCGGCTCTAATTCCTGCAATCAGAGCACCAATTAGCATAACCAAATCATCGAGCACCCAACACATACACCCTGAAGCACTAACCAAAAGTGATCTATCGCTGCACGCGTTGGAAACTGAACGAAGAATTATTTCCAGACGGCATTTAACTCGCTATCAATTATATTCATCAGCTTAAAGTAACATTAATTATGCTTCGAATGGCATCTTCTCAGAACGCCCAGCGGCCAGCAAATGATTGATGACTTCGACAATTAACACTCCTTAGTCCAGTCGTAATGACCACCCAGTAATTATCAATATTAGTAGAAACAATCGGCGATCGCATGCTGCGTTCCTCTACGCATGCCCACATGCTACCTTCTGGCACTAATTATCGACGAATGATAAATCAGCTGTGTGGGTTTTGTATATCAGACCTTTCTCTGGTGGTCCTAAAGACATTTCGTAAGAAAAGGGCCATTACGAAGAAGATAACGTCATGACAACAATAACTTCTATTCTGGCTGTAAATAATCTCACATTGATTGTTATACGATTTGTGACTTGACTTCATGGCTGGTGTCTTGAAATATGGAATCAATCGCATAGAAATACACTGGTTGCTTGAGAGAGGCGTTTCACTAGCTTGCTCGTTTCACTTGACAGTGTTGGAAAAGCGAGTCGCTCTCAAGCGGCCGTTGATTTGAAATATAGCAACAATCCCATTTAAATATACGCTGATCTGGTTTCTATATAGATAGAGAGAGGCGATTCGAGGGATGAAGTTGTTAGAAGCCTAGGGCGGTACCTTCGGGGTTGGGGTGCCCATGGGTCCCTGCCCCGGCTACTCACGCACGGTGCACGCATAATTTATGGCGTAAGTTCCCACAGTGCATTCATTCATATGGTGGCCGATGGTAAATCAAGCACGACTACGAAGGTATTTATATGTTTTCGTGATCTCTGTATCTTGTTTATGCAAATCAGTTGTCGTTATTTTATTTATAAGGTTTGTTTTAACGTTCGATATTAGCATAAATGTGTTTGTTTATTAGATATTTTTTTCTAATGAGTTTCAAGAAATAGAAATTTTGACAGATGGAATATCTTAACGAAAGTTTTTTTTCCATTAGTTGACTTACCTTTTTATGATAATTTTAAGAGCAGATACATATTTATTTCTACATAAGATTTGTGTCGTGGGACGCATATTGATATTACAAAATCATGATCGGAAATCGTAAGACATTCTTCCAGACACACAGAATATTATGAAAGATGTCACACAACATCACACTCAAAGCATCTCGATGTCTTGGCTAGTTTTCGATCATGCATAAGATCCACCCATCAAATTGCTTGACGTGAGAAAGATGTTCCATTGTTTTACAGTTATACATTCCCTGCATTCCTGCACCGCGCTGGGATGAATCATGTATAAGTGTTTTTAATCGACTCTCTCTCTCTAGCATCATTATAATTTCAGGTAATAGAGATAGGGAAGAGCATTTTCATAATGACTTCTATGGAAATGATTTCGAAGCGATAAACTTGAAAACACACACGAAATTGTTGATTTTGACTGAGTAGCTCTCTAAGAGGAACTAATTGAGGTAGGAGCGCAGTAAGGAGTCTAAACAGCATCCGTATTTCACTCAACCTGAGAAAGAGAGTCGCCTGCAGTAGCCAGTAAAAATAAAATACATAATTTGGCCGATTGGTAAGGCACCGTGGCATCGAGCGTGCTATCAAGAACTTACGTTAAAGGGGAACGTCAAAAGCTACTAGCTCTCCCCAGCTTCTGGGGCATAGACGTTTTCGTTACCCCTCAGCGGTCTTAGACCAGGCCCTCCAGTGCTGGAACTTGGAATCTTTCCCTATACTTCTGTCTCGTTCCTCCCTTAGCATGGAACCTCCAACGAAAAGTGTCCTATGGCACGGAGCGAAACTCACGCACATTAAGGCTCCTTGAGTAAGACGCTAAATACACTAAATCGTGTTGGACGCGCAACAAAAGAGTTACAACGAATTCTGACTTCCAAGACTTGTGATGCACTCGCGATCTGTGCTCGCGACGCTCTTGGCGCAACGCGCAACGCGCAACGCGCAACGAGCAACGAGCAGAGGTCAGTTTCGCCTGCGGGTTCGCAATAACACCTCGGCGCAATTGGCAAGACTTTAGTGTTTGGGTGTTGGTACCTGTGTTCTCTGAGAAAGATTTGCGATTCACGCGAATCGTATTTCATTACATCCGCTCTCGCAGGTGCTGCCCCATGATTGCCAATTAGTGTGGAACTGAAAGACGAATTTGACTTTAGGCTGCACAACCATTATTTCAAACCCACTATTTCATGACGTTGACAAACACATTTCAAAAGTTGGTTGAATGAATTATATGGCTCCATGATGTTCAACGAAATGCCCGTAACCAAATTTAGAAACACCGAAAATCCTTGAGGCATGCAAGTGCACGACTGTTTCCTCAAAATCCGACGATCTGCCAAATTCGGTATGTCCAAAGAATTAGATTTTGATATGCGAAACGGATACTAGGCTCACTGATTTTACCGAAATCTTTTCAAAGTTGACCCTAACGTGTATTTCTAGGCCAAGTTGAAAAAGCAGGGAGAGAAACAAGCTCCGTTCCAGGCGTCCTATCACCGATGCGAGACGCTTAATGGGCATTGTTTCGGGCAGAGGGAACGAAACGTACATTTAGACACCATAAAACAAACATCCACAAAAAGTAACAATTCCACCTGACTATTTTAAAAAACATCCCGAGCAATGTTTCATCCCCCCACTCCCATTTCCCTCGAAAAAGGGCCATTTGCCCTTGACGTGACAAAACCAATGGCTGGTACAAATTGGTTACAATGGTTATTTTCGGAGAGTGAATGTCACTTGGCGACGGACCAGAGACATTACCAATCGAGCCGAAAGAACTTTTACTGCCCCTCTGAAAAAATATACACAGTCCGTCTGGGAATAGAGTCGCTGCCGGCACCGAAGTCACCCTGACACACGCACAGCACGCATTTGTTTTCTTATATCTGTAGTCAGCCAGGCTCGAGAAGGCCTTGGCTGGAGTGCGTATTTAAAAAACAGACCGGTGGTAAGAGAAGGGACATTCGAACATCATTCCCAAATTTACTATTTTACTTTTATACTCGCATCCTCCTCTTCTTTACGTCACTTATTTTGTGTCTACATTTTCCAAAACAAACACTTAGCCATGTCCATCATATACCCCTCGTATTAGGTATATTTATTTATACGATTGTTATGTGTAGGTAATGCTGGATAAATATTATTTGTGCAAATATATCGGGGTAAATCTGTCCAAACTCGAGCTGAGTTCGGTTCGGCCTGGAGTCAGTCTCCGGCAAGTAGGTACGCCATGGGCTAGCATTCCGAGCAGCCACGAAACTAGTGCTAACTCTTGGACAAACGATGGCATCCTACCTTCGACACATTTAAACAGTTTTACAGTTTACTTAAAACGCTGGTCGCAGGCTGAAATTCCATTCCGTTGCAGCGCTTCAATAAATGATGGAGTAGGTAGGTACCAAAAAGGGTCCAAACTTTCCTTCAATTTCCACAGGCCAGTTCCTGTGAAAGAAGAAAACCACAAACGCTATCAGTGAAGAAAATGTCTGCATTCTTCGAGGAAGATTCTTCCACTGATTTTCCGTGACGTCTGCTTACTTTCCTTGAAACCACCAAGTGCATTCTAAGATGCCTAAACTGCCGCTTGTTTCTCTCATTGAAAGAGTATTGGTGTACCCTAGGAGATTAATTGCAACTGTTCCTTCACTACCCTCAACCCCTCGTACGGGGTGGTATCTTTTAACATTTCGCTCCTACTATGAGATGTAGGCACCTGTGAGTGAGCATAAATTTCGCAAACAGGAAAGTAATCCGGTAAATCCTTGGAAGGGCGCTGAAAGCGCACTTCCTCCGGAAGCCAGTACCGTGAAAGAACACCCCAAGGAAACAAGTGCTTGTTGTTTATATAGACTTTAGACTCTAACGTCATTTTTACTTTAATTTGGGACGAGAATTTATATAAATCTCGACAAAAGTTGATGATAACCAAGACAAATCTCTTCCCTTGGAGCTTCACGCAATGTCAAGCTCTACGCCATTGCCTTTGCGTTTCCTTGTTCACGCAATGATCAATCAGAGACAGCAATTACGTACCGCCTCCATTCAATAATGATCCGCGCATAATGCATATCAATTAACATACAAGAAAACATGTGATTACAACTCACTAAACACAACTTATTACTGTCACGGAAATCATCCCATCAGAAGAAAGAATATCACGATCTTTCTAAGTGAAAAACACGCAAAAAAAAGAGCAGCGATGATAACAGCAAGGATCGCATGGCTCGCATGATTGAACGCTGTGAAAGATTTGCAAAGAGAATTGGTCATTATGCTCGGCGAAGGTAGCCATCGTAACCCAGTGCTCTTCCTAGTTGCTCACAAGCGAAGGCTGTGCGCTTGAACCCCTGACCTTCTTGGTACCTACCTGCCTGCCTGCCTGCCTACCTGTTTGAGCCGAGAGAGACGGCGACACCGCACACAAGCGGGGAGAGAGAGACAGTTGGTGAAGTGCCAAATTTCATTGACAGAAACAGCCGGCTCGGCCGGTCTTGCTTTTGTTTCGTGAACATTGTCATGCAGACTTGTTGGAGTCAGGATTAGGGAGGGTGGACTGGAGCTGCACACACCCAATGCAGGGAGAGAGAAACCTAGAGAGAGGCGTTTCGACAGCTTGCTAGTTTCACGTGGCAATTTGGGCAAGCACGTGGTAACATTCTGGGAAAGAGGTACATTAAAAATGTTTAGATCAGATGCACCATTTATAGACATGTAAAGAACGTGTTAACTTTGCGTTCACGTTTTTTTAACGATGGCATAAAATTAAAAAATAAACAGTTCACCAAATAAATTTTTCATCAAAGAATTTTTTCTTGGAAATATTTAGACTGTCCTAAAGGTGGCGACGTAAAATTCTTGTGAACTTGACTTTGGCCCGAATCGATCCCGAGCTGTCCGAGCAATGAGCCAATAAATCACTATATTATCAAATCTGACAAATCTTCCAGCAGATGTTTGTTCTAATGTCAGCACGTTGACCAAGGCCTACTTGATATCGCCGCTTTTCGCTCGCATCGGCTTGAACAAACAAAATGATGAAGTGTCCGCATTAGCAGCACAGTCGCTTGTAAATGTCGTTATATTGTGTCATTTTGCAGTGCAAGGTTTGATAGTGCTGCCGAAGTGGTCACTTTAAGCACTTGACACCGTATCAGGTTTAAAATTTCACCCTCGAGCTCTCTCGAAGTCGAGGCCTTCAAAGACAGTTTCTGCAACCTCCAGCCAAGCCACCCACGTCTTAAGAAGCTCCAAGCAGCAGATTGGAACTCAATCGCGCTGCATCCGTCTGGGCCCTCGTGGTCGGGATTGGGGCTTAGGGAATGCAACCCAAGCCCAGTGGCGTGCGGTGGGTTTGTTAATGGGTGACCAATATTACTTAGATTTCAAACCACACGCTCGGGCGCATAACAATCATTGCATTTAAAGTTTTCCGTGAATACTCACGGGGCAAACTAGAGCCGCCCAGCGCCTTTGCACCGGAGGAGCATATAAGTAAGCTTTGAAAGCACACACTTTGAACCCGAAGTGCAAATTTGATTACATTGGTAAAATGTTTGAACTTCGTTCTAAGCGTTCCCAAAATCAATAAAACCGCAACAACACATGTTCCCTCCGGGTGCATGCACTTTCGAAAAAAGGTTAGTTTGCACCAAGAGTATTGCCGGAATAACTTGAAATCCAATGTTTATATGCGCTGACGCGAAAAGTGTGTGCTTTCAAAAAGTTACTAATCTGCACCTTCACTCTTCTATGCAAAGGCGCCCGACGGCGCTATTTTTCTAAGGAGGCAGTGCTTTCCTTGCTTCTTTATACTGCACGCCACTGCCACCGAGCAACTAGACAAGATCAGGCCTCGAATAGGCCATGCCTCAGACTACATGTCTCACCCAGAGCAATGTTTGCACAGCGGAATCAAGGCTGCTGCTAGGAAATTATAGTTATTAGCCGATTAATAATATGTGATAGAACAAACGCGACACGGGCTAGATGTCTGTACGTAGAATAGGACGATCGAGTCTTGTTCGTAAATTGAAATTTACAACCGTGCGTTGTACTTACTCAAAGATCGCATCTAAATACGCGAGTCTAGTACTTGTTAGTCTTATCTCAAAGTGGTGAACTATCTTTTATTGCGTTGCTAGGTACCATAAAACTTTTTTCTTGAGTTCTTTTGTTGAAAGTCGAACCCTTTTGCTGTAGCCGAAGATGGGAATAAGGTGTCTAAACCGGAGAACAATTCGCTCCCCGCAAAGTAGAGGATACTCGCCGTCGCCTCTGTGCTGGACATTCCGTGACAGGGTGCTTGTTTCGCTCC
>LVVV01432035.1:0-12422 GCA_001676325.1 Amphinemura sulcicollis
GGATAAGTGTGCGAATAGAGTTATGGAGGCAAGGCGTTAAAGCCGTGCACTCACGCGCTTCGTCGGTTCACTCGCTCATCCAACTATTTTGTATTAATTGAATGAATACATTTATTTTGAACATTTCCATGAAAATATGAATCCAACAAAACTTTTTCTGCATTGCAGGTCATTTCGTAGCACCGTTCTTGGCTCATGTTTTTTGTAATCACATGGGCTTTCCAGATTTTTCTGAGGTCCTTACGTACAAGGAGCCACAGAGGTATATTTTGATGGCACTTTATGTTCTCGGAGTGGTGTTATGGCTGTGTTTGCTTACCCCTTTGACAAACCCTGCGTGGTACAGTAATGAACTGTTTTGGAAGAATCGTGATTTTTGACTACAACTTTAATGTGCCATTGTGTGTATCTTGTGTAAGATGCTTGAATACTTTCTATTTTTATGAAATGACTTCCAATGGAAGTCTTTAACATAGGTGTTATTGAATTCGAATCGTACAAGAAGAATTTGTGCATAACATGAAAGTGAAGCGGTTTGAGAGACAAACCAGACAATTGGGAAAGTTTCACTCTGGTAGCTTGAGCACTAATCTTAAAGAAGAATTTGTACAAATTAACAAAATGCTCAAATTAACTTAAAATCTGCCATATTAATCTAGTGTCTAAGCAGATGTTACCGTTATACAGTTTAGAAACAAATATTTATTACATTTAGGTGATGTACGTAAGTTTTTAATGAAGTAAAAGCCTCTAATCTGGATATTTCAAAGTAACACCAATGCCGGTAATGCCTCATAATTATAAAGATTTAATAAACTGCTACTGTGGCACCCTTCCTGGCTGCAAGAGGTTAGAAAGTTTCGTGACTTTTCGTGTGACAATCTTTGTTTCTGCTCAACCCAAGAGCAAGTTGCCAAATACTTGATGGATGCCTGATTTCTTGAGTGTAGCTAGCAGAGCAAAGAGTGCAGAATAAAAATATTGTTGACAAAATTTTAGGAAAGTTTGGAATCTGGCATTTGACACACTGAGAAAAACATTTCATGATCAGGACTGAAGAAATACAGAACAAAGTTACTCGACTGGTCGAGAAAAGAGCCGTGGTAGATGAAGGAGCTAATGTTTTGGCCAAAAATATGTTATGAAATTACTTTTCTTATGTATAAATGAGGCTAGCATTGACAGAAAAGTGGGTTAGGCCACTCTTACTCTACTAGAGTCTCAAAGAATGCAATTGAAAAATGATAGGATTTGTGAAACATTTCAAAAATGCCATTGATGCTATCTCTTGGTCAGTCTTCTATGCTTATTTCTTTGTGCATTGTGTGTGAATTATGAACTATTGTTGTTATACAATTACAAATAGTTACTATATTTTTTTTAAATTTCCTTGTTTGAATTTTTGTGTCTGTGACGTATTTTGGAGAGAACTGTTTTAAGCAAGTCGACAAGTATTAAGACTGTTTCAGAAAACTTCTGCGTCTACTGTTTTCTTTTTGTGTATCACAGACATTCAATTATAGCTTCCACCCATTGAGAATGTGTTGAAAATATCCCTTGTCACGACTGCTTTGTAACCCCCAGATAAACATGACAATATTTGTATTCCTTGTGCAAGAAATACTGTTAACTAAACACTGATGAAATATAAATAATGTTTGTGCATTATTGCTCCTTGCTGTATTTCATGTTTATTTGTGCGGTATTTAAATCTTTATATTAACTTCACAAATGTTTGTATGTCGCCAAATCTTGGGATGGTTAATTGACCCACTTCCTGTTATCGGATTAAGCTGAAATTTGGACCACCGACTCGTTTCCGGTGACAATACAATCTATCATTGTTTTGAGAAAGATCTGTGCAGTTTTTTCCACACATGAGCAATTTTAAGGTGAATTCATTGTTGAAACAAAAAAGTTTCATCAGCAACGAACTTGTCTACAAAAGTATATAAATTGGCAGCGCCCAAGTACATTGCTGGGTAACACAAAGGATACTGCATTCAAGCAGTAAGCCCTGCGTAGCGATTCTGTAACTGCTATGGTTTCAAAACCACTACTTTTATTTTCACTGTCCATGTTACAGCATAGGCAGGTATGATACCTGAACCCGATGTCCAAGGACTTAGTGCATTACCTTTTATAAAGATTTTCAGTGAACACTCTGTTTTTATGGGTTGATTTTTTTAAAGTTGGTATAACTAAAAATTATCTTTTTCTTCAAGGATGATTCATGATGAACATAGTACTTGTCATTATCTGTGCCTAACGGGCAATAAAAATAAAATTATTACAATTATTACCTTTTTAGTACCGACAGTTAGTGGTAGAGTTTTTGAATTTGGTGCAAGCAGGTGTGCCAATTACATTTGTTGCTTGGCATGCCTGAAATCAGCCGAGAGGTGGCCGCCATATTTGTTTCTGCCAACCATTCTGCTTGTCATTCGGGCCGGGTGATTGTCACTTGCAGGAAAGTTTCAATAGATATACTCAGCTTCAAGTATATTCCTTGCGTCTCAGGTACACTGCAAGCACTTTAAAACTATTCTTTACTATGTCGATCTTGGCATACAATGGAGGTGCTGTGATCGCAATGAAAGGAAAGGGTTGTGTAGCCATTGCTGCAGATCGCCGTTTTGGAATTCAAGCTCAAACCCTATCCGATGACATGGAAAAAGTCTTCCAAATGGGATCACATCTTTTCATTGGTTTGCCGGGTCTGGCGACCGATACGCA
Organism: Amphinemura sulcicollis; assembly: GCA_001676325.1. Lineage (NCBI taxonomy): Eukaryota > Metazoa > Arthropoda > Insecta > Plecoptera > Nemouridae > Amphinemura > Amphinemura sulcicollis. The sequence goes on from LVVV01432035.1 coordinate 2,737, forward strand.
AACTGTCTTCGAGAAACTTCGATTTCGGGTCAATTTGTACGAGCTGAAAGAAAACCGTAAGATGAAGCCGAAGACGTTTACACATGTTGTTTCAAACATGCTCTACGAAAAGAGATTTGGTCCCTTTTTTGTTGAGCCTGTGATAGCTGGTCTAGCTCCAGACACGTTCGAACCATACGTGTGCAATATGGACCTGATCGGTTGCCCCAACGAGCCAGAAGATTTCGTCGTTTCAGGAACTTGCTCTGAGCAGCTGTACGGCATGTGTGAAGCGCTTTGGGAGCCAGAATTAGGTCCCGAAGCTCTTTTCGAAACAATTTCTCAGGCTCTGATGAACGCCTTTGATAGAGACGCTGTTTCGGGATGGGGAGCTACGGTCTATATTATCGAAAAAGACAAGGTTACGGTGCAGACCCTGAAGACAAGAATGGATTAGTTTTGGACAATTTTTTAAAAATATTTAATAATCCGAAGGTCTCATTGGACTACTGAACGTTGGCATAAACATTTTCAAACCACCTAAGATATGAAACCTAAGACCTAAGATATGGTTTCATGGAAGTGAACACATCAAAACTTTGCTCTTTGCAAAACTTGTCAACTTTGCTGCTTATTTAGGCAATCCAGAACTAAAATTGTAAAAATTAAATTTGTAATTTGTCGAAGGTATGTTACATGTTGCAGAAAGTTATTAATGCTTATGTGATGTATCAGCAAGATTTAAAATAATTACCTGTCATCTGTTTCAGCTTTTGTATGTCAATCTTGGTACCTACCAATCAATTAAATAAATATTTTCTTTTGATTAGTCCTGTTCATTTTTATTAAAATTTATTGATTTGCAGTTCTTTGTAGATTTCCTGTGGTGAGTTTACTTCGTGTAGGGACAATTCTAGCGCTTGCTGGGTGCAGTTCTATAACATGTTCCACATTAAGATGAGATAAAATCTGTAATTTCTTGCTGTTGACATCAACCAAGGCTATAGTCACAGCACTGTGACTGTGACAATACATCTTGTCCTATGATTATTGATTGTAAGGGGGGGGGGGTCGAAGGTGGAGATATTATGGTCAAATTGCACCTCTTGTAGAAAGAGTAGGCTTTGTGTTTATATTTTACAATTTTTTTGTGTGCCTATATTTTGGAACTTTAGCATTGCTTACATTGAATGTGTGTTGATGTACTAATGCTCGTCCAAGCATGCTGGGAAAAAACGAGTGTGGCTTAAATAACCATAAGTGAGCTTTTCTTTTAGCAACTAGAAAATTGGTGCAACTACCGTCTACGTTAGATAGTGCTGCAGTAGGGTTTTGGAGGTGTGGAGGCACGTGGTTTTGCTAGGTCAAAGAGGTTATCCAATCACAGTTCAGTAAGCTGACATGTGCGAACCAGCTGACATACACAAATTGGTTGGGCTTCTAGACAAACAGGAGCTCGTTAGTAACAAAATTTTAAACAGATATATTTCAAAATATATGTTGCCAATTACTGGGAGCCTATTTTTAACTTTTGGTTGATTGACACCTACCTACAAATACATATCTTAATTTAACCTATAACATTCAATGCCTATATGCCTCGATACCTGTTGTACTTTTCCTACATTGGAACCAATTTTAGGTAAATATAAAATATTTCCAAACCATATTTCTCATCATACCATAAGTAGTCACCCTCACAATAGCTTTGTTAACCCTACTGCATATGAATTTTACAGAGGTGTTCAAAAACAAATCGTGAAATCCGAACCAGGTCGCTTGGACCCAACATCTGTGGCTGGGTTTTTGGAGATAGCTCTACAACAGTTCAACTCGGTTTTCACCCCTGAAGTGTATGTTTCTAGGTAGGTCTAGGGTAATTTTCCAAATTTTACTTCCAATTTACTTGCACTGCATTTACTTATGTACATAGGAATGGATTATATGTTTAGCCGAACAGACCAGGGTGTACACGCCTTGCGTAATGCTGCACACGTTGATCTGGTTCGTAGAGGAGGGCGTTATTTCGATCCCGAATTCCTAATGTGTGGTCTCAACAGACACTTTGAGCGAGCCAACGCAGATATTCGTGTACAGGTAATACTTCGAGATGTCAAGTAATTATGAATTAATACAATATTACCTTTCTCTTATTTGAATGAAAGTTTTCAGTTATCTCAAGTTTCTTACAACATCACTAGCTTGTTGCTAGTGCTCAGGCTCATTCATTGAAGTCTGTTGACAATACAACAATGGTTGTCTGATTAAAAAAAAACAGATGTTCGAAACAGCTTAGTACACAAATTAAAACTCATTTTTGTCCCGCAGACGTGCCAACTAGTTCCGGATAGTTTCCATGCGCGTTATAGCGCGGTCTCGCGGACATATGTTTATCGGCTAGCCGTTCAGCGCCCGCAGCCCCTTGGTAGGGTGAACAACCGGTTTGTCAAACAGGTGCCGTTTGGAGAGTGGAATCGGTGTCATTTTGTACAGTGAGTGAGCTTTTTACGCCCATTTGGCCTCAAATATTACAAATCTCGTTACCTCTGCTCCTTCATTTCTTAACAGTAAATATCCCAAAATATTTTCTTATTAAAAGCTTGTAACGGAACTTAATCTTGGAAAAGTCCGACTAAATTACACCATTCCAGGTTGAAATGGCCGGTCTTGTCTTGAGCTCCTGGAATTTTCTGTGTAGAATTTTAAGTAGTATATACCCCATGTAGTACAAAAAAAAGAACTGCGGATGACAAATTGGTACAATTTAAATGGCTCATTCATTAAAAAGAAATGCAACATTCACACAAATTGAACTGTGGTGGTAGGTACTCTAATTAAAAGTGGTGCTTTAGTTAAAGAGTCCATAGATATACTTTAATTCTTGGAAATCAGCTTACTCAATCTGAATCTGATTTGAACCCTGATCTGAAACCTTTTCTAGCAAAATGATGCAACACAGCAAAGTTATTACTGTTAAACCTTTTCTCCAGGAATCCAGACTTTAACGTCGAACTTGCGCGTGAAGCGGCTGTGCTGCTGACGGGCGTGCACGACTTCCGCAGCTTTGCAGGTCGTCTGCGCGAAGGTCTACGGACACGTCGTCGCTTGAGCTGTCTTGCGCTGGCTCCTGGCCGTGCATGTCTCGGCTCCGCCCACGAACCGTGTGCAGACGACTTTGCATACTGGGACGTTCGGTGCAGCGCACGCAGCTTTCTGTACAAGCAGGTGACTGGCAACTCTAATTGCAATTTTTACCAAGCACAATGGCGTTGGGAGAAAGCCTGCAATACGTCTTGGGTGCGGATTGTCTAAAATGCTCATTGAAGTGCATTGGCAACATTTTTAATGTCAAACAGGTCTTACTTTCATCAATGCTGATTGATCTGAATAACACATTTGATCTTATAAGACAGCGTTTGAAGTTTGTACGTCTAATCACCATCTTTTTCTGGTCTACTTTTGATACTAATTTTTATATAGACACCTTAACATATAATCTTAAGTTGTTTATTTACTTGCACCCTTAATATAGCGTTTTTTATTTTGATTTAGCTTAATTTTTTAATTGAGTTTTTGAGATTTGAGATTTTTAGATTAATTGAGATTTTAATTTTTTAATTAAATTTAAATTCATTAATTGAATTGAATTTTTAATTAAAATTGACAGGAATGCTTTGATTTACTGAAAGTAATTCAGTTTTCAAATTACAGTAAATTGTTGATGGGCTTTTATCACTAAATGTTTGCATGGTTATAGGATCGCTAACCGAAAAATTACAGCTTAGGTAATTAGAACTTAAAATCGTTACAAGTAAACTTCCTGGATTCAACTCCGATGTGCGCAGGTTCGTCGTACGGTGGGTGTGCTGGTGGCCGTGGCGCAGGGTCGCATGTCCTTGGCTCAAGTCTGCGCCATGCTGGCGACACCGAGTGTTGACAGCTGGGACCCGCGTGCCATCACTGTTCCGCCGCATGGACTCTACCTTGTCGATGTTGCGTATCGCGCTAGCGACTTGAGAACTGGCGTTGAGCCGCTTGCAGAATGCACGGATGAAACCTGATAAGGCCATTTATTGTGTTTTTAACTCTGTTGTTTTTGTTAATTTTGTATATTATTATGAAGGTAGAAAAATAAATATATTTCTTGTACATGAAATAAATTAGCTTTGTCCAGCCACCATTCTCCCAATACTTCCCTGCAAGCATATAACTTCTGAACTGATTTCAAATTCGTTCAATCAGGTTCAACTTCAGCTTGCTGTAGTTCAGTGTGGTGTTGCCATTTGAACGCATGTTATTTTCATCCTTTAAATTTAGTTTATTAACCATACATTCTGAACTAAATAGCTGCACTTTTAAGGAAAATCTGTTATTTTTATAAACCTTCTATGTCCAAAAGAGATCATTGTGGTGATTTTGACCTATCACATCCAAAGAAAGTTAGAACTGGAGGTGAGTAATTTTTGAGGTTAGAGCACCCAATGTGCGTGGAATTGCATGGATTTTTGGCAGCTGATGTTTATAATTTGTGAATTTCAAGCGGTGACCTCCTAAGTCCCCTGGTAGGTTCCCTTTTCCAGAACATTCATGGAAATAAATCATCCTATTTGGGAATAAGAAATCCGGAAATGCCAAAAGACTGATTTGCACATGTTCATTTTGCGACAAGTAGCAACGCTGAAGGCGCTAAAACGAACCGTCACAATTTCAGCACATTTATGCAAAATGGACTGTTCGTGCGAAAAAGCACCTCCAGAGAAACTACCTGTGCAGCAAGAACAAAAGTCCGGAACAGGATCTGAGGCTACATTGCTAGCGACGGGACCGTCAAATGCTGAGCGTTACGAATTTGAATACCTTCAAAGTCCTCTGAAGCCAGCAAGTGACAAGAAGATCTACAAGTAGGTGGTTTACCTATTTTAAAATCTCAATATTATCTTTACATAATATTTTCCTTGTATCACTTTTTTCCCCAGAGTAATCAAGCTGAAAAATGGTCTACGAGCTATCCTCATTAGTGACATAACAAAAGTGAAATCAGTGATACAATGCAAGGGTAATATATGACAAAATGAATATCGGTATCATTATGACAAACTCAGAGTTAGTCAATGTCAAGAAATGCAGAGCCTATGTATCCTCCTGCGAGCCAAATTGGCTAACAATCGTTTTTTGCCACATTTAGATGACACACAACCAGACAGTGAATCAGAGTCAGAAGCTGGAAGTGCCTCAGAGGCAGGAAGTGGCTCTGAAGACGAGAGTGGCTCAGGCTCTGAGGAAGGCAGCGCTTCGGGGGAAGAAAACGATTCGGAGGGGGATAGTCATCCCTTGGCAGCAGAAAATGACATCAGTGACCTTGCTACAGACCGTGAGTCCCTAAGCAATTCTGAAGATGCCTAATTTTGCTAGAGCAGTAAAGTCATTTTGTGTTATGTGGGAGGGCAGATCTAGCTGGAAAGGTGTATGTATTTCTTGCCTAGGGGGTTCAGCCAACAAGATGCTAGATGATGGACGTGAAAAGTTGGCGGCGGTTGGGCTGACAGTTGGCGTCGGCAGCTTCAGCGACCCTGACGAGATACCGGGCCTTGCTCACTTTCTCGAACACATGGTCTTCATGGGCAGTGTGAAATACCCAGCTGAGAACCATTTTGACTCCTTTGTAAAGGTAAAAATAATGCAAAAATGGTACAACAAACCACTTGCGTTTTAAATTTGTTTTGCATGCTAGTTAGGGTGCTATATCGGCATAGTTACCTCCCTCTTTCCTTCCAAACAACAGTAATATTATTAGTACCCTTACAAATCTAGTGACAGGAATTTAGCTTCTTAGTTTTATGTGGATTATTTGCAATGATAACGTTTTATTGATCTTGGATCATCTTTCAGCGGCAAGGAGGAACCGACAACGCTCACACTGACTGCGAGACTACCACCTTTTACTTTGAATGCCAGGAGAAGTTTCTCCGCGACGGAATGGACAAGTTCTCGCAATTCTTCTCTGCACCGTTGCTCAAGAAAGAAGCTATGACAAGAGAACGGAAAGCAGTAGAATCAGGTACATATAGACTCAAACCTTTAAAAAAAATTATACCAGCCTAATTTTTGATATTAATGAGTCAGGAAATTACACTTCGTGATAAAGTCAATAAGTCAGTTGGGACTTGAACTGACAAACTTGAACTTGACTGGGCATTGTCTGACATGAAAAGTTAAGATATGGATTGTTGGAACGGATATCACTGTTTTTTCGTGACCTTTGCGTGGTGATGCAGAGTTCCAGGAAAGTCTGGCATCAGACAGCGCACGGCTGACGCAGCTTCTAGCATCGCTGGCTCACCAGGGCCACCCAGCCACGAAGTTCACGTGGGGTAACGAGGAGACCTTACGTCGTGGAACTACGCCCGACAAGCTGCACCGTGCGCTGCATGAATTCCGCAGACATCACTACTCCGGCCACCGATTTGCCCTCGCCGTGCAGGTAAGAGCTGGACCTGTGCCGGTGACGGCCTTTATCACTAATTACTACCATTGTCATCAAACCTCAGAGTATGCTGTAATTCAGTTGGTCTTGCTTGCAAATATAGAAGTAAAAATGAATGAGTGAAGCATGTTTTTAACTTGGTTAGAGAGCTGCACCAATGAACACTTCAAATTAATTGCATGTAAATGTCTCATACTTATAAGTTATTATCATATCATTTCACTAATTTTCAAAGTAAGTATGCTTTGATGTTTTGATTCTACTCTGCTCTCTATAGGCCCGACTACCCTTGGAGGAGCTCGAAGTGATTGTTGCAGAAACATTTTCCAACGTGCCAAGCAACTACCTTCCCTCTGATGACTTCTCGTCGTTCACAGACTCATTCAACACTCCTGATTTTCACAGCCTCTATCGCGTTGAGTCTGCCAAGGTACTCAATGTCATTAGTAACCATTATTATTAAGGTTTCATTGTATTGATGACTTTATATGAAATATGGATGATAACACTGGCTGATCTTGAATTATTATTCCTACAGGACACACTGAGGCTGTGCCTGACTTGGGCATTGCCACCTCAGCTCCAATTCTACCGTAGCAAGCCCTATGATTTAGTAGAAGACTTGATCAGCGAGGAAGGGGATGGCTCCCTCCTTGCATTTCTCAAACAGAAGTGAGTGCACAAATTGCTATGGGATTGAAAATTGAACTAGCTTTTGATAGCAACTAGATTTGTGTTTGTCTTTGTAAATGTGGAGATTCTCTCACATAAAGTAAAACAAATCGAAGGGTGGCGCCACTTGGCACACTTGCCTACTGAGCCACTGAGGTTTTGCCATTTTCAGAATTGATCTATATCTTAACATGAGACAGCCTATACATGGTTACTGATACACGATTATTTGCGTGAAACCTCAAATCCAGATTTTTGCACCGAGTTTGTTTTTCAGGCTCTGGGCGTTTTCTCTCAACGTCGAGCATAGTACAAGTGGTTTTGAAACCAACTCTATGTATTTTTTGTTCTCTATCTCTATCAAACTTACCGAGGAAGGCTATCGAAACATCAAAGAGGCAAGTCTTATAAAGTTTTTTTGATTACTGAAAAGTTATGAATCTGAAACTAAACTGGTGAGAAGAAAAACTAAAAGGTTTGAAAAACAAGAATCTGTAATGGTAACTTTCTTTCCTCTTCTTCCCAAATTTATAATGTCCATCCACTTGGCATCCATTCAAGTGCCCTCTGATCTTCCATCAAAGCCTCTGCTTGTGTACAGATAATCACGGCTGTGTTTGGCTACTTGCGACTGATGCGAGAGTCGGGCCCTGACGAGCGATACTACGATGAGCGTCGTCGGATGGCCGAGGCTCGCTTCCATTACAGTGAGGAGACGGAAGCGAGCGAGTACGTCGAGGAACTCTCGGAAGCATTACACTTCTATCCGCCAGAAGACTGTATAGCTGGACCTCACCTCCATTTCGAGTACAACCCGCAGGTGCGATAAAGATTCTTGGACTCACCATCTGGTGTTTTATAACATTTTTGATTCCCCAAATGTGCAAACAGGTGGAAAGATGTTGCAGTTATTTCAACGAATTTATATCTTTCAGCTGTTCATGGCGTTTCAAGGCGAACTCATGCCAGATAAAGTCAACGTCTTAATATTGGCCTTAGACCAGTCGATTAAGTATGACAAAAAGGAAAAGTGGTTTCAAACCAATTACACCAACCAAGGTAAATTGGCTGTTGTGTTTGATTTTGTTTGAGCTGTGTATGTGTCCCTACGTAATAGATTTAAACCTGTTTGTCTGCGCAGAGATCCCCGATGAGTGGCTTCAAGCATGGCGTGAGGCAACGGCTCCCGAGGGCTGCCACCTTCCCAAGCCCAACCCTCTGGTGCCCACCGACTTCGCATTGGCACCCGACCCCATGAAAACCGACTTCCCCATTTCCATTGCCAAGTCGGCGCTGGGCGAGGTTTGGTACAAGCGCGACAACGTGTTCTTACAGCCTATCGCCTGCTACTGCTTCTACCTTTTGACGCCAGAGATTGCCAAGTCTGCGACAGAGTGAGTGTATTACTTGCTATACCCTTAAAATGCTGCGTATTTGCCATTTTGAGTATGATTAATGTCAACAGTAAAGTGATTGTAACTACGTGTACTAATATCTAGTTGTAAAGCTGCTAGAAATGAGAGTTTGTAGAGCCGAACATTTTTCTCAAGGCATGATGTGGGCAGCAATGCGTGATCACATTGTTTTTTTTCGAACACTTTTGCACCCATGGTAGATGAAATGTATGGTTTTGCAGTATGTTTTTCAGCTCTTAATTTTCTTAGAGCATAAACTGTAAATCTACTAGTACTATCACATCGTAGCATAAAAAAACTGGAGGATTCCAGGATATTTAAATAGCCACGAACCTAATAGTGACCATCACTTTTGTTGGGCACCGTTTGCAGGGCCGTGCTCCTGGACTTGATGTCGGACTTGCTGGACTTCCAGTTGGCAGGCGAACTGTATCCCGCTCGCGCCGCTGACATATCCGTCACCATCGGCCCTGCCACTAACGGACTCAGCGTGCTCGTCAGCGGCTTTAGCCAGAACCTACATGTGAGTGCCCATCTCTTTATCATCATTAGCTGAGAAAATTTCAGCTGGAGCTTAAGTTAGCATTGTGTTAAAATTATCTGATTCCTTTCATAGGCCTGAGTACTGATAATGAACTTTAGTGAGATCTTTGCTGTTTCTATATAGCACCAATGGAGTTATGCATAGAGCACTCTGTAGATACGGAATGTTTACCCTAGAAACCACGCAGTAAAGATCTCTAAAGTTACTGATCTAGAAATAAAGAACCATCTCTTCCTCATTACTCTGGAGTCCATAAGGAAAACGCCTTCGTGATTTCTGGCTCTATCTTAAAAGATAAGATAACTAAAAAATTTCTATGTGAAAAGAAGGGATTTGTCTTTTCATTAACCATTTTCAATTTTCTATAACTTTATTTGGCTTTCTTAAAAAAAATGTTGACATTTTGGCAATTTTTTCAATTGTCTGTAAAACGAAAATGAAGTGAGATATCAGAATTCTAAAATGGTAAATGAAAACAAGTACTTGCACACTTTATCTGGTGGTAATGTCAAATCTTAAAATTAGAATTTCTGGACGTGAGAACCGAAGGCGTTTAGTGTCAAATTTTGAAGCTCAGGTTCCCAATTATTTC
>LVVV01432036.1:0-12434 GCA_001676325.1 Amphinemura sulcicollis
CTCCCCTATTTTTCAACTCACAAAATATTAATATACTTTTACCAATTATTTTATCATATTCGTTGTCACCTACATTTAACTATATTTCTACTTACTTTCTAGATGATCTTATATTCAGTTTGACTTGTCTTATACATGTACTTTTTGTGTGTTCTGAGACAGAAATAAATAAATAAATAAAACTCGTGCAATTGCAGTAGGAACTAGAGCCAAACGGTCGATGCCCACTGCAAATGCAAAACAAATTTATCTAGTCCCAGAAAAGAAGTACCTAAATGACTCTAGTTTTATTGTTCTTATGTTGAATAGTTCAAGTCAATCTGTGCCTGGAGCTCATTTCACATATTTTATTGTCTCAGTCATTTGGTATTTGTTCCATGCTTTCATTGCCTAGTACAGGACTAGTTGTTTCAAGTTTGCCTGTTTCCTCTCTGCCTGAACTTGTTTATTTTTGGTGCACCATATGAAATAAATAACCAAACTCAATAGTGAAAATTAAGCCTGAATATATCTTCTTGACATGTCTTCTTTGTATCAACCAAGTGATATCTTTCATTCAAACAAGGTATGGGTGGACTAAATTCTAGAAGAAATATGACATTCCCTCAAGAGGGCAAATTATTTCTTCCTTTTCATCTCTGTATGTCAATTGACAATGCAAGTGACTGAGCTTGCACTGTCAGATTTAAAGTGCACTCTCACTCATCAACATCGGTTGCATAGGCATCAGTATCATTAGCAGGTCGGTTGCATAGGTATCAGTATCATTGGCAGGATATGGGGACATTCATTGGAGGGACATAGTTAAAATCAACCCTGGATCGTGTCATGGAAACTGCACATATATGATAAGTTTGTTGCTGCCTGTAACCCTTTTCACTGTGCTTTGTATTTATGGTAATAATTATATAAATCCCATTTTGTAATATTGATAGATTTACAGGCATTTAAAACAAAGAGCACGCATAGTGCTGCTTAGTAAATGCTAGTAAATGCATAGTACTGCTTGTTGTGGGATCTTTCACTCTGGTACCCTCTTCATATTTTTAGGATATTTAGTAGGAATTGATATTAACTTGACAGACTATTCTGCCTCTAGTGTATGAATTTTATATTCTTATCAGCTGTTGTAGTCAGTGGGTGACTAACTTTACAGCTAAGTGGGCAGTTATAAAATACTTATCAACACCAAACAAGCACATGACAATGGAAATATTTTGTAATTCAAGAGATCAGACATACCCAGAGCTTTGGCCAACCTTACTAGACAACACTAGTGAGGCTAGGTAACACCTCTCTAGATGGCATCTCTATGCTGGAATGGCACTTACCTTTTGATACAAAAGGTACAGGGTTGTTTGTACCTACTCGTAAATAAGGCTTTAGCAGTGCCGTAGTCAGTTAATTTATAAACAATTTTTTTGCAACATTCCTGCAAATTCTCTGGATGCTTTACTGTGATACCTAGGCCCTGGGAACAAAAACTGGATGTGTGGATCTTCCCGCAGGCCTTTCACAGGGTCTCGCTCATCACCACGTGGCTAGCATGCCATGGTTTCGCCAACCTGGACATGGTGGTGTCGAAATCCTCCAGCCCTGCTTTATTCTATACTCTCCAGGAAACAGAGCATCAGTTCATATATAAATTCTATCTTTTGACTAATTAGGTAGAGATTTTCCTGATATGAGTGTAACTTTGCATACGATATTTCAGTGACATGAATTCAATGTCCAGAAGTGTGGGGACACCATTTGCTTATCTGGGCCACCCCCAGTAAATGCAGTGGAAGGCTATTCTGGAAAATGCTACCTTGATTTACCATCATTTACAGGTTGAATGAAACCATAGGTGCAATGTAGGGCAGAAAATTCTGCTGACTGAATAAAATTAAGGCACAGGACTCTTTCAAAACCATCATATTCCACATATTTGTGGTTTTCTGAAGATATTTAGGCTAACTAGTAACCACAGTGCTGGATAAAGCGATTTAAGAAGCAGATGGATTACTAACTACTTAGATAGCTTATTTATTTATCCCATGGTTATAATAACATGATATCAGCCAATAGCGACGGGTATGCGAATTTTGCAAGCGTTGATTCCCTTTTCCCTCATTCCATTTAATCTTTGACATTTAAATTTTAAGGACGAGACGCATTGATTGGCCTCATATCTCGCTGTTTTTACCATTTCATTTAACCTTGACCCCTATGGATGGAGCTCGTGCGTTGACTCACTTGACTTCCGACAACTCTCTGAGCATGTTAGATAGTTCACTTGATTGTCACGATCGCCTCTATGCGACGGTCGGTCAGAGGGAATAATTACTGGCGGTGGCCACTTCTTTACTTTGCTATGAGTTATCCTCTACAATCTACATATTATGCCTCCAATGAGCGCCTATTTCCGCCTTGCTCCGAGATGTTCATGCTCCTTACATCGACCAGCATCTCAAGTCTTCATCTCTTAGACTGACTGGTTCAATGCATTACAAAATTTTGACCGTGGAAAATAGCTTATTGGCATATTTGAAACTTATCTAATCTTTATTTTTCCTACCCTCATTGTTTCGTCATTGAGCGTTGGAAGACAGGCCCAGGTGTAGGTTAATTCAAGTAGGTCTGTTGTTTTGTGTTTGGTGAACCACATCGCTAGACTCAGCAAAGCAGACGTGAGCGGACAGCGGACCTACCTTCAGTGGAATAGTGGTTCTTTCATCTCTCAGACGTGGCAGTCGTTGCACTGCACTCCGCTAATCCCAAGTGTCAATATCGTCTTTTCTTGGTGTCTAGTGCGCTAGAATCTTAGCGAAAATATTCGAAAGATTATCGGGATCGTATTGCATACTGTTTGTGTTTGTTTTGTGATTAAGCTGCACAGATAACAGGCAGGAGGCTAGTTTGAATGCAAATGCAAATTCTAGCACTGATTACCAATGGCTGAGCAACGCAAGAATAAGTCCAAGAGTGGGTTTGCCACTGACTTGGACAATAATACTGTCAAATCGAAGACAAATCAGAATAAAAATAAAAAGGCTGTCAAGACGTTTGTTCCCGACCTGATAGAAGGTGAACTTGATGATGATCCTCAATCATTAGAATACGAAGAGGATTGCTATTATTCCTGTTTGGTTGAAAATGGTACTCCAAGTTTTGATCATTGCTCATCTGATGAATTGAACATTTGCATTGATGATGAAGATAGTGATTTCAGCATGGCTTTTACTGATGATTCCTTAGTTGTCGACCATGACAACTGTAGTGTGGAGACCGAATTTTATTTAAAAGACGGTCATATGGGGAAAAGTACTAACGGAAAAGGTGTCAGGGTATTATTTCAAGATTTGTCAAAGCCATATCTAGCAAAAATGAGTGATTCAAGAAACTATAGACGATTTTTGGACATTGTCAATGGTACATTTGCATTCACTAACTTAGTTAAACATTAATAGGTGTAAGCATATTGAATATCTAACCATGTGCATAGGTACTATTTTTTAAATGTTTAACTGAGAGATCATATGTTTGTTTTAGCGGAAGAAGCCCCGATCGATATGTCTCCTGATTCGGGAATCAATGAGCTTTCAGGGCTGAGCCTTGAAGAGCAGGAGCAGCAAAAGCAGGAGTGGCAATCTGAGCTTATCAAGGTAGAATATCAGCAGTAAACACTTATTATCAGCTATCCCACCAGTGCTGAAAAAAGGAATAATTGGATTTGTTTTCTAACAGCTGGAGGATGAAATTCTAACTCTGCGCCACGTGCTGGCCAGCAAAATGCGGCAATCACAGGAGCTCAAGAGGAAGCTTGGCATCAGTGTCTGGAAGGAAGTCCAGGATGACATATCACAGGGAATACGCAACGTCAAGGAGTCGAACGTGTGAGTGTTGACGTTTAACATTGCATTGCATTCCGGTTAATATATTTTAAGAAAATTCTAGTTAATTTCAGGTACCTTGATATATATATTTCTTTTTTGCATTATTTTCTATATAAAACTAAGTGGTTACATAATCTTGCAGTTGTGGGTCATTTCGGGCATTGAATTATTTTATTGGCGTAGCAAACATTTAAAGCTAAGCTTTGAATAAGGCACTTGAGGGACAAAAGGTAATTTAATAGTTTTCTACAAAAAGGTTGAAATAAGTGCAGTGTAGTTGTTAATTTCTTGTATTGCTTTTCAGTATTGTTTTATCTGAAAAAAATCTTCTGAAAATGTGCATTAGGTATTATTAATTCCATATTTTTCGGTTATTTATCGGTTCACAGATGCTGCTTTCCTTTTGTAATACATTGCAAAGAAGTAGTCATCTGGACACATTATGAGAGACATTACAAAAAACTTTATTAATTTAAATTTTAAATAAACCACTACTTGCACTACTTCCAATTAAAATATTAATTGCCTGTGACTTAAAAAAAAATAAGTTGGGAATGTTGCTCAAATAAAATTTTCTGTGCTATTTGTGCCTTAGTATGCTTTTAGTTTAATTATAATTATTTTGTATTGAAAGGGAATTATTTGCATTTTTAAGGGAGCTTGACTATGTTCTGTTTGTTTCCGTTCTTGGTTGCTTTGTTTTCGTGGCTTTTTCACGCGGCAGTTATCAAAATGTTGAGGGAAAACTAGAACAGATTGGGAAGGCTGTTGCCGATGCACCTATGTAAGTAGCAAGTCATTTCAAAATCTAGGGGTTTTATTGTGGTGTGTGCAACGCTTTGAGTAAGAACCATCGAGTATATAGGTTTAGCCGAGTTCCAACGCCAATGTTTAGTTTCTGCCCCGCTCTCCCCTACCGACAAGAGTGATACTTACCAGTAGATGCAGCCGCTCTCTTTGAAAACTGCATTTTGGGGACTAGTTTGCCATCAATATATATTCAATTATACAAACACTATTAACTTATAAATATGAATCGACGTCTATGTTAATAATGTGTTATTAAAAAAGTGACGAAGGCTAGCACCACCAACCAGAAATAACCTGTACCGCCATAGATTCAAGCAGAGCATTTAACATTGGCATTGGACCTCCGGCTAAACCTATTCTCTCAGCGCTAGAACCTGGAATGCCACGATGTATTCTTGTAAAATTATGCAAATCTAGCAACTCTTTAAAACATTGACTTCAAAAATACCAACTGTAGATGGTCTTTGGTAAAAAATGAAATTAATGTAATACGGCTTTGAAATTGGAATAACTAAAAATGTCAGCTTGAGTTCAATTTGTGTAAATCTTTCCAGCTATCAAAAGACGGAGTCGGTTATCAAAACTACAGCGGAAAAAACAACTTCTCTCTTTGGGGGCCTGGGATCCAGCGTCACAGAAAAAATAGGGAAACTGAAGAACTCTGAATCGTTTCGCTCTCTGGAAGAAAAAGTAGGATCTGCTTACGAGAATGTGAAGGTAATGTTGCAACTAGCAAGTCTTACTTTTCGTGTACTTTTTTGTAAGGAAGAAAGGAGGCCAAGAATTGTTTAGTATTCATGTCGGTTTTGTTCCTCATGACTAACTTTTGAAGAATAAGTTATTATTGGTTAGTGGATCCGAGACTCAATTTCCCCTATTATCTCTAACCCTATTAACCCCTATTAACTCACAACTACGTTGATTAAAACCATCACCTTGTGAAATTATAGTTTGGCTGAAATAAATCGATCGATTTGTAACTGTTATAATGCGCAATACTCAATGTACAGTGCCCCTACATGATAGGAACAAAGCACACTAAGCAACCGACTCTGTTGCATGAATGGATGTGCCAAAACTCGTTATCTGTCAGTGTACAAATCAAGCCAAGTGCAATTTGCCATTAGTATGGCAATCTTATTAATTAATATTTCAAATAAGAGGTGATGCACTCATCAACCAATTACCCTGTTGTCAAAGTAGAAAACCTTGTAGTTGACATCTTGGTCTTTGCCTTTTTTGCTGCTTCATGTCAATTTATTAAGGAAAATTAGGCGATTAACGACAGTTATTCCCCATTAAGGCCGTCTTTAACTCTTTTCAAACCAACCGATTAGGACACAATTCCTACATACTTTCCTCAAGTTTTTCTGTTGGTTTGCTATTTATGCTATGTCACATAGCACTGGTTTTATAATAACTTTATTGTCCAACGTTGAAAATAGGTACCTCGTTGTTTCACGATTTCCAGACCAAAAAGGGTCTGTGTCCTATTCTCTCTCTACACAGTAGTTTGTTAAAGCTTTGTCAGAGGTTCTACTTCAAAACTTTGTTAAATGTTTGCGTGTCTAACCTAATTTGCCTCGTTTCTGATTTCACAGACCAAAGTGGGTACATCCCGTTCAAACTCTACGCAGTCATTCGACGAGGCTTTGCGAGAGGCTGAACGCATCCAAAAGAGTGGAACGCCGGCTTCTACTCCAACTATTCCGGAAGATCGGCCGGTCTCGTAAAGCTGTTGAATTCCTCGGTGACTGATATCTCCATCCATTTGGCCTTCTCTACTATAGTTTGTCAAGTTTTCAAAATTAATAATTTATAGGTCAGTGTAAATGATAGTTTGGAGTACGCAAGTGTCTTTATGCCATACTTAACAGTTGTTAATAAACAAGGTAATTTAACCTCTACCATATTTGCATTGACCTTTTTAACTAAACATTAAAAAGATCTAGGTGGCGACAGGGTTGATCTACGCTCGTGTTTAAGATGTGTGAATGATCACTGAGACCCTTCATATTTTACGATATGTGAAACTATGATTAATGACTATTTATTTTCTGAACTTTGATACGTAAGTTAGCTGGATAAAGAGATTCAATTAGATTGTTTCTGTATTTAATGCTCCCTTCTGTGTAGCCTTTGTTAAGTTAACAGTGCTTCTCTGCTTTTCACAAGGTAGAAGAACATCCTAAATTTTACGATGGCCGATGTCCAACCTGTTGTAGGTCTCATTGTATTGTGCTCAGAACACTACGCTAAATCATAAATATGCATTAAAATGTTGTTTCAATGACATGCTTCTTCAACCATTCACTTTCTTTAACGCCCAAGTGGAATTTAATGTATGTAATAATATGATCCATTTATGAATACACACTGAATTGTTTCTCTTACTTGGTTTTGATAGAAAGAGCCACCAAAAGGAGACTAGGAAACTAATTGGAAGTGGAGAAAATAAGCTGGGGTAGGAACAGAAGCCGGTTTTAAGTTTTGGTTTCCACCTTTTTCACTAGTTAAGTAGAAACATAAAAACCCCAGTGCTCTTCTCTAGATTGGTTTTTCTTTGGTTTAAGCATAGCGATTTTAAGATGCATACCTCCTTACTTTATCTCTTTGTATCATGAATATATTATCCAGCCTTTTGGCACATTTTCCAACCAATCTTGGATAATTATGGAATTGCCAGCTTTGCTTCACCTGTTAATTTTATTACTGCATTAATGCTCTTGTGTAATTGGTTGCTACTTTCATATAATGAGCCACAATCTCAAGCTTTGGGACTGCACTGCTACATGAGTAAACTATTATGTAATGTTTTCTGTTATTTTAAATCTTCCTGAAACATATTGCCTTTGCTTTTCCTGCAGCCGTTGTAGTCGAGACCATCCTTATTCCCTAACACTCTGTAAAGAATGAAGATAATAGAGAATTAGAGAAAGGTTAAAAACGGTAACGTCATTTCATTCATCCCATCCAAAATGCAGTTGTAAAGCATACTCAGTACTTGACCACGGATGGGTCGAGTTTTGTCACTCGCTCAGGCATCTTGATTCGTTCCGATCTTACTGCTGCTAGTGCGGTTGACTTCATGTTCTCGAAGTCTCTAAATTCCTCAGCTAGTTTTTCTTTGTATAGTTTCCTTTTTTCAGAGTTTCTTTTACGACAGACCTGGTAACTAAGTGTTATGAAAAAGGTAAGTACAATTTTTTATAAACTTATGAGATCTCACTTCCTTGGATTATATCATGGGCAAATATTTTAGCAATAGAATTATACATACTATGATATTTGATGAATGGTTTCTTGTCCAACCATCGCTGCTACTGTGAGTTAATGCTGGTTGCCGCTTTAACATAATGAGTTTTTGAAAAAAGTGTAAAATCAATTTTTGGAGACAGCTCCAATGTCATTGCTGTCAATTGATTTTTGTGACCTATTTTTGGAATTATTGGCTGGAGGTGTAGTGTGGCAAATTCATTCTAAAACGTTTTACTTTTCGTTTTTTTTCATTGTTATGTGTTTAAATATTTCATATTAGGCTTTAGTGTCATGATATTATAAGCAAGGGATTATCTCTGAAATGTGTTGCCTCATCCGCTTCGAGATGGGCTGGGAAGTGGGAATCCTGATTCCGCCAATTTTCAAATTTTAAATACGTCATGTCAACTTCCTCTTGTTAGTGCGTAATTTAGCCGCTTACTTCCGGAAACCTTAACGGCCGTTTGGAGAGACAAAATTGTTGTTGATGGTCGTCCACATGTACTTCTCGCGTGCGTTTAAATAAGTGAGCCGAATTAACGAGCTAAAGTAGTTAAGGTGTTTTTCATGTGCAAGCCATCGAGTTCTCACAAATAGTGTGCATCTATCGATGGTAAAGTTGGTCATTTTTCACGTGAATTTATCCAAAGAATTCTCCTAAATTATCTCATTGGAGTTTGCGCCATATTTGTATTAAAATCAACATGGCTGCAAGCAAAGTTTTTCCGATCTTAACTGTTCAATTTAGTTAGCTCAAGAGAAACACTTGTGTTACATGTAGTATACGACTAATGAAACTAGAACGTGTTTATTTTTTGGGTAATTGTGTATTTTTTCGAATTTCCGTATTAGATTATATATCGGTTTGCGCCAAGGTTGCTGTCAAAAACGTTCATCTGAAGTGTTTGTAAGACCAATGCTTATTATGTTGGTGTTTGTTTCGGTACATTTGGGTGAACAAGTCGCAAATTTCGTTATACTAAAAGTTAAAATTGTTCCCATCGTGGTTGTTGCAGTCAAGTTTTCTTCAGAAGTCAAATCCTGGGCTTTTTTTGCCTACACCTCCAAATTTACAGCTACATTTATGTGTGACATTGTTGTGGTATTGTTTGGTGGGAGGATCAGTACTCTTTAGTTTTAATGGTCGTAGACAGCTTAAAGTTTATTATTTCTGTGGGAAGGTAACTAAGGCTGTAAATATTAGTTATTTAGGCCATCACCCACAATGCTACCTTATTTGATTTCCAACTAGCTTCAGTCGTCAATACTCGTTAATCGTTGACTTCTGTAATCAACATCTTACTACCAACCAACACATAAGGTATTATTATGTAGCTGTTAACCAATGATAGCAGAAGGGAATATTTAGCCAGGCTGTGATATGACTTGTGTATTCTGAAAGTAGACTTTGTATTGGTTTTAACCCTAATTATTGAATACAGAGAAGAGAAGGTAATATGCAGTGCCTTTTGCAAGATAGCGGAAAATTTTGTACAGTGTCCATTCTATCAACAGAAACATCTAGTTGATATAGTTTACAATTCATTAAGGCAAGAGCATGTTTAGAGATTCATTCTTCTTTCCAGGCCAAATTTTTTTCTCTTTCTTGACCTGTTTTAAAAGCATAAAAAAGCACCTGATAAATACATTTTGAGATGGTTGACGACAGGAATATACACATTTATTTAGATGTATGTATATACTTATGGTATTTGAATTGGATAGTTTTTTTTTCTTATCAATGTGGCTGTCACTGGTCATGACAATGTGCAACCCTTCTTTCAGTCTGTAAATTTGAAAAGAATAACCAGTTAACAGATTTTGTTGATTTCCTTTAACAGATGACAGCTCCTTTAGAAGATTTGTCCCTGTCATCGCTGGACGAAGAAAAGGTCACAATCATGCAGTTGTTTGTGACTAGCTACGAAAATGGCGTTGTTACAGTAGATAGCTCCCAGTTGAATGCCACCAATGTGTAAGATATAGCTGATTACCTATCTGTTTGATTTAATAGACATTGCCTAACAGTAGGAAAAATTACGTTTCTTACTTTACACCTGGGCAAAGAGACAATTGTGACGAGACATTTTTCGGCATGTCAGTTTAAGATTAATGGTATGTCATGGATTTTTGTTTGGTACCACGACTACGCCTAAATTTCCATCGTCCGGTAATAACAGAAAGTGGGTTAGACAATTCTTTTACTACTATTTACAAAATTGTCCGTGCAATTAGAAGACGATTCTTTTAGTGTGAAATATTTCCAAAAAGAACTGTGACACGTACACATACTAAATCAATTCGAGGCTGGTGAAATTTTTGATACTGTCTGTGTAATTTTGGCTCTGCCACTGCACGCTGCTTTGTTCTTAAAAGGATATTTACCTGTTACTATTAAAATTTTGTGTGGTGTCTGCCAACTATAGTATATCTTCTGATCACTTGAAAATTGACCAAAAAATAAGGTACATTGAAACTAAAACATTGAAACTCTATTGAGTGATTGATTGCAGAAATTATTGTCAAATATGTCTTTCGTGTTACCTTTTTTTTGTCATCAAACACTAACATTGATAATTTATGCTGAGGATTTAACCAAAATCGTAATTTTTAGTTTGTCTCTAATAGGGATCATTTTAATGCGTATAAATTTTAGTTTACGAGTTATATGTCTTTTAATGTCATAGCAAATTGCATATCTCACATAGGTACATCTTCACTATCATTGCCAATATCTATTGCTCCTGTGATGGCCTCGATTTAAGATTATTAAATGTTTGTAGGTATCACGGAATCACTGTATCCTTGGCTGCGGAGTTGCTGCCCTGTGCTGACCAACTCCAGGGGTTGGTCGTCATCATGAACGACGACAACTCTCTGTCACTGGCCGGAGAAACCCTCGAAGCCATTATGGGTACTTTAGGCAATGTGCCACTTTTCCTATTAAATTGATTATATTTTTGCATATGATTTTATGTAGGGACCATTTGCCCAAGCCTATTCCATGTATTTGTATTTATAACTTTGATATTTACGTTTCAGGTTCACCAGATCCCTTGGTGGGTCCAAAGATTTACCGTAAACTGCCAGGAAATGATGGTTTGGGTGAAGAATTGAATGCTGACGAGTACTCCAAGTTCATCACCAAAGTACCACTAGCTAATATTGGATCTGCAGAAATCAGCGATTTATTTGTGATGAATCCTGAAGAAATGGAACGCCTCGAATCGGCTTTGTTGTCAGAGCAGGTATTCAAATTCGATTGATTGCTTTAGAAGAATTTGTTAGCTGCCTTACTGACATTTCTTAGCTGATTTTGATTCCGGTGCACGTCGGGTGCAGGTTCTTGTTTAATGTGTAGAAAGTTAAACTGTCTTTATTTTGACAAGAGTAAGGTTCGTTTGGAAAAAAGTCTCGTTGAATCTGGTACTATGCACATATGTGACACTTGCATAAGTGGCCGTAAACCACTTTCCATATCAATGCCCGCCCTGGGTAGCATTTATAATTTTGGTATTTAGGGTAAACAATTAGTATATATGAAGCTCTCTTCATCTCACTCCATGGATTCTGGGCGTATCCTTAGGTACCTGTAGGGCTGTAGGTTTACAAGGTCCCCTGTTTAGAGCAAGATTTCAAAATACTCCCAGTAGACTTAACATAGTTTTGAAGATTTAGAAAAAAAGCACATGGAATAGCAGTTTCAAGCTAAGAAACACTGCTCTGGGTCAAGTGAGGTAAAGGGGTTTGAAGGCTTTTAACGTGAAAAATAGTATATTTACTTCCTACATAAATAAGTATAGGATTTTTTTTTTAATTACTTGAGAAACAAATAGTACAAAACTTCCGAGTTCTGCTTTTGCGAGTTAGTCCGTGTACCACACTGATAAGTTAAGCAACATAAGGCAGCTCAGGCAGCTCAAATGCAATGCATTAAGTGAAATGAGGTATTGGTCAAACTGTTTTGTTAGTCGCCCAGTTTTGCCACTATATTCCGTGTGATTTGGTGTGGACCATCTCTTTGTAGGCATTTTTAGCTCAGAATGCAATGAGAGTGATGCCTTAGCTATCAATACCTTCTCTAAAGGGAAGACGCCATATTGCGCCCATGTGCATGCGCGCTGCAGACGAAGCTGGTGGAGGAATCCATTGTTGGAGCCTCCAGAAACAAAGCTGCCATATATCTCATCCTCCTTTATATGCAAATTTGGTTCATCATCATCCTCGCCATTGCTCCCTCGTTTACCAGTGGAGCAGTTACTCAGTGAAGCAGGGCCTGTTGTAAATACAAAGAGCCATTAAACAACTGAAATCAATCGCTCGATAAGCATCTCGACTAATCTTTATGAAAAACTTTATGGCGTCATTGATTTTGATTGATTTCTCATAAATATTTTTGCTATCTTTACCTTAAAGGGTTGCCTTCTATTGACTTTTAAAAATTACTGTATGTGAGGAACACCAATTAATTAAGGATACCGTAAAAAA
>LVVV01432037.1:0-12437 GCA_001676325.1 Amphinemura sulcicollis
GGGGGGGGGGGGGGGGGGGGGGGGCAGGCGTCGTGCGTCCGTCACCCGCTGTTCAAGGCCCTGGGTCCTTCCAAGGCCTTTGACGGGGTGCCGTGTTCAAAGGGTAACAATAACCATTGGAAGAACAACATATCTAACCGAACATCAATACGACAGTTTAACATCCAATTAAAATCATATGCTGTTTTAAAATATCAAAACTTGAAGCTCTCAAGTTTTGGAAGGACGGCGACTTAGGCTGTATTTGTATCACACCGTATCGTACGTACTATACATTTCGGCTACAGGCAAGAGCTCCTTGAAGCATGCAAATCCCATAGAACATTCTAGATGCAACGGCTGAGCGAAAACAAACATCGCGGAAAGGGTTGCGGAAACGCGCAAGCACATAAGGGCTCATCAGCCCGCAGAGATTTCAGACTGTATAGTGAGTCTCTCGCGTGCGAACTAGCAAAAATGCGGGCTGCGACGGAGCGTTTTGCTCCGGCAAGGAACTTTGGCCCGAGACTCCGTGAATCGGCGTAGAGATTTACGGAGCAAAGCCTGCAAATTAATTGCTTTCGCAAACCGCCGGACTCAGCTCAGAGAAAAGCCGCCCGACAGACAAGCCCCCATGGGTTGCCGTGGCAACGTATAGCGAGTAAGGATCGGCGACGTCTGTCGTGTCCCTGGATGTCACGCGTGCTCTCGCTACCGGTCACAAACATAAAGCAAAACGCGGTCCGACTATAGATGAAGACTGCATCACGCAAACCAGGCTCCGGTTGCCTCGGAGACCAGCGTAGTCGACAGCCGACAGCTCTCTTGGGCCGGGGATGAGTTATTGGCTGGAGTTAATTGCTAACGAGTCAATTAAGCCGTGAATCATTGCTGGGCCCGGGGTGCGTCGGGCTGGCCGTGGCGAACCGGACAGGGTCACCTGGAGTTCGCACACGGCTCATCGTGGTCGTGGGTGCCGCTGCCGCGCTCTCGACCGTCATACAACATAGCGTTGCCATCGCGACGCTAACAACGTTGTGCCGTCGCACGGGTCGTGTTTGTTAGCGCCCACGCGGTCCGCGTGGAACAAAGCTGCTACTGTCTCCACTCTATGTCGATCCGTGCTACGACCGGCCGGCCACAAGGATGTTTGTCTTGGAGCACCTGACAGCTGCCCATCTCAATGCGGACTACCGGATGCTTCGGGCTGTGTGCAGAACTCACCATGCACAACCTTCTGCGGCGTGTGGTGTCGTTTGTCTGTATAACCGTCGGTCTCAAAATATTGTTTCTAGTATATTATGTTGTTACATAAAATCTCATAACAATCTCGCAAGCAGCGCTGTTGAGAGTTTCGAAATATTTTCATAGTTGCCTCGTCTCCCGACTTATTTTTCCCTGGAGGTTTGGACTTTACAGATTAGGTTCAGCCAATTCTGTGCTAAGCAACGTATGAATAAGAAATGCAAGAGCGCGCAGTGCGGGCAGCCTACCTTTCAGGCGCAGTGAGCTGGAGAGCGCAAAGCTGTGAAAAGTCGTAGCAGCGCTGTATGCGCTTGCGCAGCTGTTGTGGCGCTGCAGTCGACAGCGCTGGCATGGCATCGGCGGCGGCGGCTCGAAGCGCATGGGCAGCGGCGGTGGAGGCGCCGGGCGTCGCGGCGGCGGCGACGGCGACAGCGACGGACCGCCCTCGCTGCCGCCACCGTACAAAGACTCGCCGTCGTCGACGTCGGCGCCGGCGCCACCCGCCAGCTCGTGCACTGCGCACGGCTCACGACATCCCGAGTCCTCCGTCGTGGCGGACTTCGCGGCCGTGCGCCGCTCAGCCGCTGGTCAACGTGCGCACGCGCATGGCACTGGGCTATGGACACTGAAAGGCGCACTTGGGCACGCTATTGGCACACTAAAATGGCACTATTTGACAGATGTTAACAGTTAACAGAAAAAAAATAGTTGTACGTGATTCTAAACGCACGCAAAATACTAGACGCTACTTCCCGAGATGATTGGCAAATTCAATAAGTTTCGTATACAACTTGTAATCTGAGCACGGTGTTCCCGAGCGCGTGGTGGCGCGCATGGCAAGACGCACGTGACCACGCCGTTCGCACGCCGCACGCAGAGTGCTCGGCGTCGCGCTCGCCGAACGCTGAGCGACGCGCAATCCGCTGCGCATGGGACGCTGCGCCGGTGCCCGACTTGCTGCGACTGCGCACGCACAGACAGACCGAAAGAAAGAGAGAGAGAGAGAGAAAACGGGGTTGTTATTAGTGGGATCGAACTCAAGATTCGTGAGATGCTGAAATTGCATTCGGACGCGCACATGCCCCGGCCAGCTGGTTTCCTGCTTGCTCTAAACGGTCGTTAAACGCTCGTTAAACGGTCGTCAATGCAGCAGCGTTAATGGCCCCCTTAGTGTAAACGGCGCGAGTCAATCGCCTTTGACGCGGTGATTCGTTAGCTGATTGATTCACGGCACTCGGAGTCACGTATAGCGATGCTAAGATGTTCAGCCGAAATTTTCAGCCGAAATTCTAACAGCGCTGGAAAGCAAATACTTGCCTTTTTGGAGGCGGTATTGTGAGCTGACTGGCAAATAGTTCAAAGTTTGAAATCGAATGCTGTCACAGTCAGTCACTTGGGCTCACGGCGATGCCACAGCAGAGCATGTCTCACGCTCCAATGGATGACGTTGTCGCTAAAGATTACCGATGCTTGGCTCGTCGACTCCGCCATGAGAGGGAAGCGCTGATACATTTCAGGGGTTGTTTTCAGGTTGACGTCTGACAGAGCGACGACGCCGACGTATATGCTTCGTGTCGGAACGTGCTGTTGGCTCAGCACGCGTGTGCATCTGTCACGGCGGATCAACAGGCTCGTAAACCTCTCCGGGGAGCGAACCCAGGTCCTGCTGCGCCGCTGGCGGGATCACCATTGCTCACCGACAACGACGTCGCAAGCGAGCGAGAGAGCGACGTCGCCGCCGCCGCGGCTTAGCGTCGCGTTCGCCGAATCCGAGCGCGGGACATAAACCGCTCCGAACTGGGATTCACTCGCGCGGCGGCTCGTATAAAGGCACTTCGTTGTACCTCGGCTCTGTGCGGAGTTAACGACGAGGAAATGGGTCAGCCCGGAGGTAAAGGAAATTTCGCGCTGCTTAAATTTGAATGGCCTGGAGGTATGACCTGTTTTAGCGTATGTAGGAGAGGATTGAATTTAATCCTTGTGAGATTGTATAAACTTAAAATTTTAAATAGCAAAGAGTTGCAAAATATGAAACTCCTATAAACAGTCAGACACGGGGTTCTTGAAAATTCAACTTTGATGCTGCACTAATGAAGAACTAGAGAGAATTTTACAGATGTATCTTGGTTGCTTTTATGCGCACCACTCTTCTTTTTTATTTGCATATTTTTACAAGCTTATAGAGAGGATGCCAAAACGTTATCGTAAACTTGAGCCAGGGAATAACTTTATAAAATTTAGGAAAATATACGCGCAAATGTAATGAGTTTAGACTTGTGTCTAGCCGCAGATCAAGATAGCTGTCAGCTTACAGCTTGTTGTTGGGTTCGCACAAGTTATTGGCGAGTATAGGCAAGGTGTTGCCGTGTGACTGCGACCTGGGAAATTAGATAAGCGCAGTAACTGTCGGCTTTGCCTTCCGGACTCCTGACCTGGGCAAACGCCTCCGATCGCCGCGTTCCATGTTCCGTCCCCGTTAGCGCCCTCCACAGGGTAGCCAGCATTCTTATCAACAGAATGCACGAACGCTGTACGGGCTACAGTGGCACGCCGTCGTTGTGGACAACGATTAACCGACGCCTCCGCCAGAGATCAATACCGACGCCGCTT
The DNA here is from genome assembly GCA_001676325.1 of Amphinemura sulcicollis. Taxonomy (NCBI): domain Eukaryota; kingdom Metazoa; phylum Arthropoda; class Insecta; order Plecoptera; family Nemouridae; genus Amphinemura; species Amphinemura sulcicollis. The sequence goes on from LVVV01432037.1 coordinate 3,835, forward strand.
CCTCTATCACCCTCTCACTCGCTCTCACACCCTATTTCACTCCCACTGCCGCCTTCTTTCTCTTTCCGAAGGAGCCGGCCGTGCGCGGCTCGAATGGCACTGCAGGATCGGACACGGACCGAAGTGACTTGTTGCACGCCCATGACCCATGTTCATTCTTGTCCCTTCCAAAGAGCTCAAAGCGATAATCGAGATTCTGAATCGATCAGAATATAGACGTGTGATCAGCAGTCAGAAAATCGACCTCCGTACTCTGATATCATTCTGATATCATTATATAGTCCACGCTCCACGCGGTCTGCACTCTAGCTGTACAACGCCAGTATAAAGGAGGGAGGATCTCTGTCTGATTTGACGGTCACCCATCCACCTCCAGCTAGCGCGTGTTGTTGCTTAACCTCATTGTGAACCATCCAGAACGCGCCGGTGCAATGCATGGCCCGAGCCCCCCGGCTAGGCCGACCTCACACCCCCAGGGGACGGCGACCGTTCGGGAGGAGGGGCAGGCAGAATGTATCGGCCGACACAGCCAATCAATATTTCCATAACTGGTCACGTGTTTTCCGCGCCGCGGGATCGAGTCTGCCGGGATTCAAACCCATTATCCTGCTGTGTTTGGCCAGGAGGCTGTAGAAGGTGGTCTATTTGGATGCCCGGGCGGGGTGAGGTATTTGCTCTTCTTTCATGGCTTAACGCTTTGAAAGCAACGATACGAGAATAGAGATTGTCAGCTAGCACGTAGAGGTATTTACACGAAACAACAGAAGAGCAGGGATTCTAAGGAGCGAAATCCCTTTACTTGGTAAACCGACACGACTGGAGCATTCTATACACATTCGAGGAGTGCGAGTTCCGCGACAGGCTGGGACGGCGATTCATGTCGCGCTGTCAGACCGGGGCTACGTGCTGACGGCCTCTGATCTCTCGCTGCAGGTTCTACGGCCTGGCCCGTCCCGTCTCAACGTTGTTCTGCCAGTGAATGAGCAAGCAAGCGAGTGAGCGGAGGATGGTTCGACCCAGCTCCAAGCCAGCAGACATGCTGCACATGTAATTAGCAGCATGCCTTGATTTGGGTTCAAGTGCATGTGCAAGAGTAAGTGCATGTGCACCATCCATGGATGCTCAAATGAGAAAGAACGAGGGGGGAGAAAGAGCGAGCATGCATGTCTGCAAATAGCGTGCTTCGCAGTCGATGTTTTGAGGGGGTGGGTGGGGGAGAGAGACCACGGCAGGGAGGATAGCAAAAAGACTCCCATGTAACGGTCATGGTGGTCGTTGTGCATGGGCTCCGAGTGCGAAGAAGTCTACAGCAAGCCTGATTCTGACATCTAGTAAGGGTATCATGCTGGCTTGTGTCCTAGAGGCTTCCAACAACTCCGTCACTGTTCGCGATGATAAGGTGCTATCAGCTCGGTGATCCGCGAGGACGCGACGCGGCGCCGACAGCCAACGGGCCGTGCCGACAGACAGCGTCGCTATCTCGTCGGAAGCGTCGCGACGCGTCGCCATGGCGCACGCGAGACGAAGACAAAGACAGCAGGAAGCCGACTGGAAGGAGACGCCGCGCTCCGTGTGCAGCGAGGCGTCTCGACGCCCGATAAGACGCCGTCGATCACGTGCTCCGAGTCGGAAGGGTTGGGGGGCTCCATGTGGCAGCGTTCAACGCCCCGTACCCCGGTCGATAGCGCAACCTTCAAATCTCAACAACAACACCCTGACCCCCCTCCCCCAACCTGGTCTCTAGTCAGCCACCGGACGACCCGGTCGACGCCATCCTCCGCGGGACGCCGTCGTCGCCGGCCCGGCATGTCCGGCTTCGAGCCAAAGCCGGCACCGACGCCGGGGGGGCGATACGCCGCTTGTGTTGAATCCTTGCGAGTGTGGAATAAGTGAGTGACAGTGCGTGCGCTAATTGGTACTCACTGTGCGTGCACGTGTGCTGCTGGCCCGGGCGTCGCACGCTCACTGAACGACGCCGCCCGCCGGCCGAACAACGCCTCCCCAGCCCATCGCAGGGCGCCGTGGCGCCGGCGCAGCGGTCGCACCTTCGGCAAGCCGACAGGAGATGCGATGCTGCGTGATCAGCGAAGCCGAAAAGACAAGGGATGATCGCGTGATAAGCACGATACTTGCCTCTCAGACACTTGCTTATAGCCAGAAAGCGAAGGCTGCTAATGAATGAGAACAATCGTGATGGAAGTAGTAATTGCATGAGTGAGGCGAAACTTCGCCGCTAAATTATAGATTCCCAAAGGTATTGTTTGGGATAGGTAGCGATCTGAGCAAAGATAATATAGTTCGGAGCATGTAGCATCCCCCATGTACCCAAGGGCGTTGAGATAAAATTGAAACAGAATGATTGAAGTTGAAATTTGGACAAGAAGTCGTAAACTTGGAGTTCATAAATCACCACTGCCATTCCAGTGTTCGAGAAAGAAATAGAGATGTGTGTGCTGTGATTGATGTTATAGCAAGCCTAACTACCCTGTCAGCGATCAACAGCAGCTCTTGTAAATAACGCTAAAGAAAACTCTGCGATCCGTCCCCGGCTCGCGATCCACTCGCATGGCATCGAACTAATGGTCCGATGCGTATACTTTAATGCAGCTCAGCGACGCGCGTCGCATTTGCATGCACTTTGTGCATCGTTAGCCGCGTGTCGCCGTCGCGCGATAAACCTGTCAGCTCACCGGGACGTGCAATTGCACATTGCAACGCGCGCACTGCGCACTAATTGCAGTGAGTGCAGCAGGCGCAGGGGCGCAGGGGCGCACTGCGCAGGGCAACGCGGCTAGCGCGCGATGCAGCCAACTGTTGTTGCGACGCAGCGAGCGAGCGATTAATCGACGTTAGTTCTGTAAAACATTGCTTTTTACGAGTGCCGCGGGGCGAGGCGGAACGCGGGGGACGGGGGAGCGGGAAGAATGATGGGGTTGTTTTTTTTTCGCGAGGTTCTAGTGGAAGTGTCTTTTGATGGTGGTGAGATATCGCTATGGCGACCGATAAAAAAGAGTCATGGCTCGCGGCGGAATACCCCCTACCCATCTACCCACCTACCCCTTTCCACCCACTCCACATAGCGGCAGTTTTGTTAGCTTGTTTTGGCGTCTTGGTCACAGAGGCGCTCCGTGAATCCGCAAGCCTCGGTCCTCACAGGAGCACAGGGCCCCCGGGGAAATAAGTGTCACGTAAATCTGAGATAAAAAAGATGTCCTTTTTGTACCTGGCTATAAAATTTAAGTAACTCATTTTGAATTAGTCAGCGCGTACGTAACGGCCGTTTTTTTATAATCGGCTAATGGATGACATACGCCACTAAAAGAATTTAATCTTGTATAGTTTTATACGAGTTACGGGAAGGCCATCTGAAGGTGATTAACCTGTGAGCAGGTCACACTGCAGTGACATTGAAGTTGTGAGTCGTCGACATGTCCAGGGGCGAACGCTTGATTCCTAACCGATAGCACATCTCGGGTCCGTGGGTCTCTGGACGCCGACCCCGCGACCTACGTCTCCAGGGATCCAGAAGTCACGTCGGCGCCGTTCTGGAGACATGGGTGAAGCTAACAGAAACGTGATTTATATCTTCGAGGTGGACGCGTGCACATGCCACTCATTATTGGCGTGCCTTAACCAAACTCTGAAGTAGGTACATTTACGGATGCGTGACTATCCAATCTGGTTTGTGGAATGGTGTACTGTATGGGATGAGAGGGATCGAATTGCGGGACGCCGATGAGAGGCCTGAATTCGGCGCCGGGCACAGCGTTCTTTCTCGTTTGGCTCAAAATCCCGCACGCGCAGGCGTAGCCCTCTATCTCTCTCACGCAGTTACGTCGTACGCAGTTAAACTTCCATAACTCACGCACTCCATTTCGAGGGGGTGGAGAATTGAGAATTGAAAACAATTGCCTTGCTCAACTGGCAGCGGCGCGCGGTAGGCTCGTTCGCGCTGGCATTATATTTTAGGCATACCGCAGGAAATAATATATATATAATATTTATTTTTTATTTTCATTTTTTACATAATATCATCCAGAGCTATAACACATGTTGACTGGAAAATCATTAACTTCCCTTCAAGGAAACGAGTAAAATTGAAGGAATTAAAACAAAATTCCGAATGCTTTTCAATGTCTTTTTGAAAAATGATTTGATTTTGCGAGCGCATAAATTTCAAAGCTGGCTCCTAGAGGTCGACACTATTCCGAACTAAAATTCCCCTCCAAGGCCGAGTTTTAACGGTTTATGATTCAAGAAGTCATACCTTCAGCTGCTGCTAGCCTGCTGACACAATTGTTGACACTCGCCGCAGGTGCTGACTGTGACTGCTAGGCTAGCTAGCTCAAAGTTGCTAGGTTGCTCATAGTTCCTATAGTTTTAGCTCTAGTTAACCACATCTCTGTGGCTCCTTCATTCTGTTGTAGGTGAAATAATGTCCCTTCACTCAAAAATGAGTTGATGAAGGCTCGCGTAAACTAGTCCTGATTTTAGTCTTACCGGTTGTGTTCAGAAAAAAAAGCATTGCCATGAGTGATGCAGGGATGCTTATCTGCTGTGTGGCCGTAGAGTGGATGAGTGCTGCACGTTCTGTGCTCCGCAAGATTGTACATAAGACAGCAGTACTTCGCTTGGTGCGAAACAATTCACGCGAAATCTTCTTGACTATCGGCTCTGGTGGTTCTGCGGTGACCAAGTTGTCTCTTAGGGAGGTCAGCGTACACAAACGATTTATGTCAGAAGGCAAGGCTAGCATCGAGTTCCGTGCTGAGAATGTGGTCTTGTTTATCTCAAATGCACCACCTGCTGGCCTGCTCGGCTTCCTCAAGATGATGTATGTTAAGATGTCAGGTCAGGAGGAGGCAACGGCGTCGATGGGCCCACGCGAGCGTCTGCTAGCTAGACGCCCAGGTCCTGATGATGAAATTAGTCCACTCACTACGCAGGTACATTTCCATTTTAATATGACGTGATCTCAAGTCATTTCATCACAATATTTTGCAATTTAACTCAGTACTTTCACCCAATAGGAACTGAGCGCAGCAAAGCGAAAAGCTAAAGTGCCCGACGCTACGCCGCCAGGCGTGAAGCGCCCTCTGGGCGATCGTGGAAGCAACAATGTTCAACCTCCCAGCTCCAAACGGCTTTGTGTGGCAGATCACGTTCTCAGTAGCGAACAGCGCTCTGTACTGGAGGCCGTTATGCAAGGAGGCAATGTTTTTTTTACTGGTGCGTTTTGAGCGTGAAAATGGGGAAGCCAGGCTTACACTTAGCTGCATATCATCAAAAGTACCTGTTACTGAAAGCTCGTACATGCAATTTGGCGCTAGAATGACTAACGCCTGTCGCTTGTTTTTTGCGCAGGCTCTGCGGGCACAGGGAAGTCGTTTCTACTGCGCCGGCTGATTGCCACGCTGCCTCCCGATGTAACCATGGCGACAGCCAGTACCGGTGTTGCCGCTTGTCTGATTGGAGGCACGACCCTGCACTCCTTTGCAGGTACTTTCTTTATACTCCTTCACCGTCATAAGCTACTTGCTAAATCAGCATAACATAGTGTTCAAGCAAGGGCAATTGCAATGAACGAATATGCATATAAAATCTCATCTTAGTCTTCGTTTTTTCATTGTTCAAAGCAATTGGTCCTAGAAAGTCTGATATCTTTTTTAAATGATGATACGTACTGTAATGATTAGACCATTGTAACCGTACTTATTGGCTTGTGAATTGTTTCCAAATGAAATAGAACTCCAGATTCCCATGTAATTGTGTCCTGTATACTAGCATGTCTTTTTGGCTGGCAGGCATGGGCCATGGCACGGCTCCCTTGGCTCGGTGCATCGAGCTAGCAAACCGTCCTAATGTCAGGGCCGCCTGGAAGCGATGCAAGCATCTTGTCATCGATGAGGTCTCCATGGTCGATGGGGAGTTCTTTGAGGTACGCCAAGGACGTAATTTACATTGCCTCTCTTCTCCGGTGACTTTAAAAATCGTGAAAATTAGAATAGCAATTGTGTCACGTAACTCTCTCGCTTCTAGCGTCAGGTGATCAAGTCAAACCTCAAAACTAATTTGTTGGTTTGCAGATCAATACAGTAAACAAGTTTGTTTGTTTTAATTTGTCTAAATCCCTTGCTGTTGAGTTTTAAATTACTCATCTAGATTCTATAAAAAAATCTATTGATTTCAAAACAAACTTGAGCATGCTGGTTAAGGACTTCCTCATCATTGAGCCTTGCCATTTATCACAGCTTTCTGTTGATTCCCTTTGCAGAAACTAGAGAGCGTTGCGCGCGCTGTCCGTGGCTCGGAAAAGCCGTTTGGTAGCATCCAGGTGGTGCTCAGCGGTGACTTCCTACAATTGGCACCTGTGCGTAAGGCAGGCGCACCTGGCCACACTGGTGCATGTCGCTTTGCATTCCAGGCGCCTGCGTGGCGCCGCCTGGCGCTTCGTTGCTTTGAGCTACGTGCAGTGCATCGCCAAGCTGAAAAGAGCTTTGTTGACCTGCTGCAATCTGCAAGGCTGGGAACGTGAGTCTCACTTCCTTTTGATTCGAGAACCTATTAGCCAAACAGTAATGTAAATTTTCACAGATTCATCACAAGTTTTGAATTTAAATGTAATGTTTGGCTTAAATTTGCCAATGCTTAGATTTTGTTTGGCCATGCAGCAAGAATGCTGAGAAAATTTTTTAACATTTCAAAGTGTATAGAGAAAGTTTTGATGCTAGCTTGAAGTATGAGACAGTAAAAGTAACTTCGTGTCGGAGTCTAGACTTATTTTTTATTCTTATCTCTGCTGTTGTATAACTTTATTGTGCTTAGCAAAGTTTATTATTTTGGGCAGGGTGTCGGATTTGCAGGCAGGCGTGCTCCGCGCAACTGCCGACCGCACCGTGGAGCGCGATGGCGTGCTGGCGACGCGGCTTTGTTCACACACAGCTGATGCTGATGCCGTCAACCAGACGCAGCTGGACCTTCTGCCTGGTGAGACTCAACGCATCCCTCCTATAGACTAACACTCCTATACACTCCTATACACTAACTCCTATACACTAACAACCATCTCGTGCACACACTTCAAGATTCTCATTGTTGTGAAATCCACACATTCTTGCCAATTCCATGTATCACTCACACTCACAGTCACAATCACAAGATCGGGTTAGAATATATTGGAAAGATTGTATAACCCAATTGACATTGCTAATCAATCAGCCTGAAATGAGAATGGATTTGATCTGCATTCTCTTTCTGGTAAAATTTTATGCTATTAGTTCCATTTACACCACAGATGGATTACAATGGGTTTGGTTCCACCTTTGATTTAGCCGGGGAGTTTGTTGTTTAGGTTGTAATCTATCCATTACTTTATCTACTTTCGCTGATAAATCAATGGGTCTGTTCCTGAAACATCCGAATTGAAAACAACATAATATCAATTAACCAACTCCACCAGGCGCTGCACGGGAATTCTCATCCGAGGATAGCGCACCTGAGCTTCGCGCCCAGTTGGATTCCCAGTTGCCGGTGCCTGCTCAGCTACGGCTCAAGGTTGGCGCCCAAGTCATGCTTGTGCGCAACAATGATGTTGGCTCCGGGCTCGTCAACGGTGCGCGTGGTGTCGTGGAGTCGTTCAACGAACAAGGTGCATTTTTTAAACACGACTGTGTGCATCTGTGACCTGGCTCGTCTTGTAAAAATATGAAGCTGCTATTAATTGTTGGAAAGTGTCACAAGGCTGGAAATCAAATTGGTGAAAAGAGGAAAGAAAAGTAGTAGTACCACAGATCTAGGGTAGTACCTACTATTGCAACTTAGAAGAGTGATGACTGATGAAATAGAATCTGTAACAGAGAACACTAGTACCGTTGACGTTTTGTCTACTGCCTTCGTAAAAAGGCTTGAAGAGGCACCCTTGAAGAATGCTGAAGCCGTAAGTCAACAGAACTGTACCTATTAGTGTTCTCTGTTGCAGCCAACCTTTCACAAGTTGCACACCATCTCTCTTTCCTCTTCTCACCAGTATTAAGAAACAATTTATTTTTATATCACATGTCATGTCTTTTGCTCAGAAAATTTTCCTGTAACTCATTTCAATCAGCAAGTAATTATATCAACTTACAGTTTGTAACTGGAATGATGACTGCAATTCACAGAGTTATTATCACTGCCCACAGGACTGCCGGTAGTACGGTTTTTGAGCGTGGCGCCGTTGGCGATTAAACGGGAACGGTTCTACGTCAAGTGCCCGGGTGGCGGTTCTCTAACTCGTCAACAGCTGCCACTCAAGTTGGCCTGGGCGTTCTCCATCCACAAGAGCCAGGTAGGCAAGGCCACAGACTGGTGCTCCCATATTTCAAAAGGTTTTAATCAAAGCGTTTGCAAAAACCTTCCTGAAATGTGCCATGCTGATAAATTATCCAGAAAGGCGGATTAGGCATGGCAAGGGCTCATCCACTTAGTTATATTCTTGATATGCTGTTGGGTCTATTGCCATTGAATTCGATAAACAACACAATCAATAAAAGATGTTAAAAACAAATAAGGAAAATGTGCCCAATGGCTGGATATAATGAAAGTTGGAAAGATAAGGAAACGCA
>LVVV01432038.1:0-12444 GCA_001676325.1 Amphinemura sulcicollis
TTTTTTTTTTCTTTCTGTCGACAAGTTCAATCTGCCAATAAAAAACACATACATAAGTTTGGTCTGGCAGAGTGATCCGAAGTCAATGGAAGCGTATGTGAGCCTTGCCCTTGTTGTATATTTTGTTTGTAAATATATTTGACTAAATTTTTGCTATACTAAAAGAAAAAACCTTGTAGTTTGTTGCTGTTCGACTAGCACCAAGTGCCAAAAACTTATTCAAATAGAGCATGACCCCCAAAAATATCACAAGTGATCATCAGTAAGTTTGTTAAATGGAAGATGTAATTTATAGAAGATGGGGTGCATATTGCCAAAAGATTGAATTGTTTCTGATGCATTCGAGTTTTAAAAAGTCAAACGTATCAGCATTAGGATTATGTAACTCTAGCTACTAGGGCTTCGCAAAAGCAATTTGTGTATGTTTTGGGTAACTATGGCTTCGCGAACGCAATTTGTGTTGCGTTGTAAGATGAGGAGTGATAGTTGTGTTAAGTAAAAAGTAAACTGAACCTTTGCAAGTTGTCATTCATTGATAAAAATGTCACAAGCCATAAAATTGACTAAAAATCCCTAAAAAACAAATACTGAAAGTGCAAATAGGACTTGCAAATCTGATATATTTTTCAGAAATTTGGTTTGAATCAAACCAAATTTTGGAAGTTATAGACTTACAAAGTTTTGCAAAAATGGAAAAAATGTAGAAATCGATTTAAAAAAAAAAATTTAGCTGTTGTTTTTTAACTAAGGGGGTCTAAGTTAAGAATGCAAATAATTGCCCGTCAAATTTTGTCTGAATAGGAGCAGGGGTTCGGCCGGAAAGAGAGCAAACAGACATAAACAAAATACACAAACGTACGTAATTTTTTTTGGAGTAGGTAAGTGAAATTGAATATTTCCCTCTGCTTGCTAGCTAGCTATGCTCATTAATTACCATGTTTAAACTGAAACTCATGTCTATTGATTATGATTATAATTATGAATGCAGGAAGGTAAGTAATGCAACCTCACCCCCAAAGACTCTAAACTTTCATTGGATTTTACAAACCAATGCAAAGAAAGTAAAAAAATCTAATTCTAGTGCACTGACACCAATTATGCTACTAAAGAAGCCTACCTCAGTCTTTCTATTTCACGGTCTTTGGATTGCAACTCCGTCCGTAGGTTATAGATTGTTTCTTCAAGTGCTTCGAAAATGGCCCGTGACTCTTCGACACTTTCTGCATAAGACGGTGGCTCATCCAAGCAGAAGAAGTCTCTAAATAAGTCAAATTATTTGTAAGAACACATACCAATTGCTTTTATGTTTAGTTTATTCTAAGTATGTAAATCATAGACTATGGAATTAAGCATAGGTATTTAAAATTCAATGGTAAATCTAAACAGTGTCAATCCTCAATTGGCAAGAATTGCATATCCTCACCTTACGGCTTTTGATGAGCTTAGCTGTGAATTTTGCAGAATAGAATTCACAAACTCTTGGAGCCCATTAACTCGTTCATTAAGAAAACGAGGATCAAAATTATCTCCAAACCATCGCTTTCGAGGAAGAGACAATTTGGTGTTCGGAAACAGCGTTTTTATTTTAGTACACAGTCGTACAAAGTCCGTATATCTTCGGAAGACAAACCAATATTCTCCAACAGTTGTGTTTTGAATACGCAACTTGAATACCTATAGATCAGAAATCTAAAATTAAAACTTCTATTAACCCAGGACTTGAAGGTAACATCATTGAATAAAAACCCTGGCTGTCACTCAACGGCAACGTTAGATTCATTCCCGACACCAAAGGGATAACCAACCGTGAATCTTGCTCGTTCTTCGATCACCTCATATCCAACAATAGGAATTGCAAATTTATGATGAGAGTCTGAATGTGAAATTGCATTCATTGAGCTTGCATCACGAGGGTTGAGCATTCTAAATCTAAAAGAGTTGCTTCCATCGGAACTCGGCGATAGCAGGTTTGGAAGGGACATAGCAGCTGTAGAATTCATTTTAAGAACCGATTATTCCTTTTGTACGCGACAAACTGTGAACAAAAATAATAAATTGTTGGAAATGAAACATCTGGTTTAGTCCACCAGCAAAATCAAAGCTGATATTGTATTCAAAGCAATTTCATTCATAGCAGTTTACATACCTGACCAGTGACCAATTCTATTGGAAAATCACACAAATTCAGTAAAAATAAATAGTTACATTTCTTGAGGCTTGCTTTTTCAGCTCAAGCATAATATATATAAACAAGCTTATAAATGATAATTTGAACGAAATCGTAATGATCCTTCGAAAGAAACTGGCTGCTTATTTGCGCTTTTGTCAATTTGACAGCTGTCATGAGTCTGGGTCTGAGCAAGACTAAGGCAAAGTGGATGGATCTTTGGCATGCTCAATTAATTCAACTCTGGGAAATTTTGAATTTTGATTGAATTAACTACATCAAATACTACAGCAGTTATATCACTGCCATAAAATTTGTCTACATTGTTTATGATTAGATCTGAAACTCCAGTACATGACAAAGGCACAATGGCACTACCATGGAAGACTCTTTCTAACGATAAAAACCATTGGCAAATGATAATCAGCTTGGACAACGATTCGTAGACAGCATACTAACAATATGAAGAAGTAAAGAAAGGAATTCAGATAACTGAAACAATGAACATAAGGTAAATTAGAAGGGAGCACTGGTGCTGCCCCGTAGCCTACTAACTGTAAAAACTCACCAAGGGGACCACCGGCTTAGCGTCCCTTCCGAAGGATAGTACAACCCGTACAGCAGGATTCCTCCACTAATACAATTCTGTTAGTAGGTTAGTGAAGGTTTTGCACTAAATTCCCTCCCTCGAACCTCTCTCCCTAACAGAACTGGTCATGTGTATGGTGGTTGCCCATTCAAAAACTCACCCAAATGTTGTTTGACTTTGATTGTAGGTACCTGATGATACTATTGAGAGAACCGGTGTTTCCAACATGTCAAACCGCTTGGCTCGTATTTTCCTCGTTACAATTTAGCCTTTCAACAAACACATTTCCCGACTGTTAGATGAGAAGCTGTGATCGCATAAAATTATATCAACATAAGTCAGAGTGTAATTAGTAATTATATTATTATACTTGCAGCCGAAGCTTATCATTTCATGTACCTACCGAAACTGATGCTTTGCAATGCATGTAGAGTATCCATCTCCCTGCCTTGGAATAATCGATCTGCTTAATTCAAAATTTTAAACAAACCTGTAAGAAATTTTTTAGAAATCAACCCAAGTGCGGCATAAAATGTGTCACGCCTGCTTATGTATCGTGCCCACGCCCTAGACCTCTTCATTAATTCTCTAGAGAATTTTAAGCATTGGTTACCATTATCAACCAGAAATGAGGACAGACCAAGTAAATCATCTGTTGTGGTTCTTAGTTGAGAGACCACAGTTTTAAGGCATCTTAATTTTTAAACACGAACCAGCATCGGCCCAACTAAAAAGCCCTCATTGCAATGGATTGGCAAAACACATGTATTCGATAAACGTTGGGTGCAGCTAAAGTGTAGTGAAAATTGGCTAGACAATGTGAGAAGCTAGCTAGAGTGAACAGCAAGAAACAACCTACAACAAAGCATAAATTAGACCGTGCTACCAAAATCAGTACGGGAAGTGTTGGTACTATATTATCATTGATCCATGGTACAAGTTTCAAAATCAAATAATATATTATTAATTTATCAATAAATATACCAGACAATAAGCAGCTTGCATATAGGTACAAGTAAAAATTAAAACAACAATTGCATGGATAATTTAAGCTAATTAAAGTGATTTACAGCACAAGAAAATATACAAAATTGATTTAAATCAGTCCATGTACATAATATGTATTATTTCCCTATAAATCCATTATTTATACATAGTTACATAACATCTTCTATAAATTCTACTAACTTCTTCCTAACAAATTCATTTTCCACATCACAAGTACAGTAAAGATAGGTTACGTAATCTCATGGCATCCGCTCCAAAACTTTACATAAATTTTAAATTCCTTCACAGAAAAAATAAAAACATCGAAAATAAAATGAGCTCTTTAAAAAGTAAGACACAGCTGATATCGAATTCTACGTAATTTAAAATGTAAATAATACTATACTGATTGTAAATAACATTGCTCCGATATAAGATTGAAGGCTAGAGAAGTTAACGTCTAAGTTTGCATAATTCTGTTATAATACGATAGGATTATGAGATGATTCTAAATCTGAATGCACATATACACAATCATTGGAAGTCGACCAGACGAACAATAAAAATAGTAAAGTAAGTAGAAAAGCGTATGATGAATCTACATCGGCTACCTATTAATGAATGAACCATCGAAATAGGTACTAACAGGTTTGCCACATTTCAATACAAAGCATTAAAAAATAAGTGAATGGGGTTAGAAACTTTGGCAAGACTTCAAAAATAGCTCAATCACAATATCATATATTATCTCCTGGGGATCCTCTAACCAATCCATCTCTACGTAGGTACAGATGTCGGATAAATTACCTACTAAGCTAGCTACAGTTACCAATTCGAGACATACCGACTAGGTACACAATAGGTTAGTTGAAGAGCACTGAATTGGGGTCTTCGTTATCCATTTGCTTGACGTGCCGCAGAACGTCTTTCTTGGTGATTACTCCCAGGAGCCGTCTAAAATTGAAAGGGAAGATTAGTTTTCTTCTCAGGAATATTGCCTTCATATTTTTGTGGAATAAAAGGTCGTGTAAAAATTGTAAATTTCTTCAAGTTTTGTGCCCCACCCTTCACAGGCACTCTTTGCACACCAAAACTGCACCAAGGGAGGAAGGATGCTAGCTTTACAAAGTAGCACCATGAATAAATAATTCCGTGTCAAAAGTCTGCATCCTGAAGTATTCTTTAGGCTGACAGAACAACTTGCAGTTGCCTACAGCAATATTTAATTGCATATTAATTGCTGATTACTTGTTTTTCCATTTGTAGGGCATGTACTAACTAGGGCTCTGCAAACGCAATTAGTGTTGCATTGTAGATGAGTGGAGCGAAAGTCGTAGTTGAAAAAAGTGTAACTGGCCAAAGCTAAGAGCAGCTTATCCTAAAAATGAGGCAAGGTATATATCTTAACAATACAAACATATGTGCAAATTTTGGTCAATTTCGGTATTCTAAAACTTTAAAAAGTTATCAACTTCAAAAAAATCAAAGAATTTAGTAAAAATCGATTTCTTCCTACCTATACAAAATCTATTAAGCTGATTTTCCTGAAAAAAGTAGGGGGTCTAAAGCTAAGAACACAAATTTGTGCCCTGCAAATTTTGTCCAAATCAGATGAGGCGTTTGGCCGCTAGAGCGCGAACATACACACAAAAACACACACAAGTGACTTTTTTTTTGGGTAAGTGAAATTCTGATTTTGCTTCGCTCGCTACGCTAATCAAAAAGTTCACAAAAAGAATGTGCTAATGAATAGTTAGCAATACCCGGTACGTTCATTCTGTGCATCAGTGACTAAAGATTTATAACCGAGCAACCCACCCATTATGCGTGACGAGCGTCTGCCGCAGTCCGAGCTTGCGAAACATGTCGACGACTGTCTCCATCGGAGTCTGGTCAGTCATTGTGACCGGTGCCATGTCCAAGATCTTCTTCAGCTTGAGTGGCGGGTGCACAGAGATCGGTACGTTCTCCGTCGGCGAGAACAGCACCAACGACTGCCCGCTCATGCCCTGCACCGTGCGCCGTGCGTTGGCTGCAAGTGGAGTTGCAAAAGAACGGGTTAGAGGCACTAGATTTCCTTGGAAATTTTGCATTTTAAATGTAATTTAGTCATCCTTATATTCTTCATTAACCATTATTATGGTTATGGCTGCTTGTTAAAATTTTTTTAAGCTCATAAATGAATTATATTTTGGTACTAAGCCAGAGCATGCTAATAGCTAAGCAACATCATGGTAAACAAATCGTTGCCGTTGCCGCAAAACGGAGACTCACCGAGGCCCAAGATAAGATCCCTGCGTAGCACGAAGCCTACAAGGTACTGAGATTCTCTGGAAACGACGACGGGATATCCGTTGTGCTCCGTCTCTTTTAGTAACGTCTCGACGTCGTCCACCGTCATCGAGTCTTGTGTCACCACACTGAGGGGCTCGTTTCGTCTGCAAGGACAATGCAAATATCTCACAATCAATGTGTTTCTAATGACTGCGAATCACGACCAATAGCCAGCCATCCGTCAAAGGCAGCACAGGCGCGTCCCCACTATGTTGCCATCCTAGGTGTGTCATTTTAATCATCAAATAATGGAAATCAAGTCACAGAGATTCTATTTATTATCGAAGAATTATTGCATGAATTAACAGTGGGATTGAAAGTAAGAAATGATTTGTCCCTGAAACATGTTATTACTTAACAACAGTTAGATTATGCAAGCAACAAGTTAAATGTCAACTGCTATCTAAATACAATTTCCTGGGAATCTGTGTAGTGTAACTATAAACATCTACGTTATTATGAAAAATGTGCCAAATGGCTGGATATAATTAATGTGAAGGAATGAAAAGGGATATTCAGCTTACCGTTAAAATAAAGATAATACGCTGCGACAGAACTTGTTGCTAGAGAAATAGCCGTGATCTGTGAAGGCTTGTTGCAGTTCTGTCACAGCGTATTTTCTTCATTTTCACGGTAAGCTGCGCATCCCTTTTCTTTCCTTCACATTCATTATAAACATCTACTGCACAGTGAACTCATGCACATCCATGAAGCAATGAACTCTGAATGCGTACAGTGCCATTACTCACTTTGGTTGCATGACATCTGCAGCCAGCGAGGTGTGTGCAAACTCGTCCTTGTTGTCGAGGAAAGGGTAGCCGTTGAGCTCTATATGGGCGTCATAGATGCCCTGGCGGCCGAGGGCGTCGCCGACCCACTTGGAAGCCATCGCCGCCGCCATGAGCGGTACAATGTAGCGCACGCCTCCAGTTAGCTCGAACATGATTACCACCAGTGATACTGCAATGAATATTAAGCAAGTTGTCAATGGAGGGATAGATTGAGATAGTAGGTGAAGAAATATTGAGTTTTGTGATTGCAAAGTGATAAAAGTGGAAATTAAACAAATTTTTTGAAGTGGAAAAAGAAGTAACAACTTTTTTATGCTTCAGCTATTAGCAGTTGTCATCACTTGTTGATAAATAACTATTGTATGACTATCGGTGACTGATATTAGAGAAAAGTATGTAAATGAAGGAATTTGTTATTTTTTAAAAGATCTGAAAGAAACGACTCTTGTGACAGTACCTGTCATACGCGTGACACCGCCCAGAACGGCGGCAGCGCCCACCATGGCGTAGAGCCCCGGCGTTATGCAGTCCTCGCCCGACGAACACTCCCCGCTGAACATCCATATGTGCGGGTAGTTGTACGCTAGCTGCTCCATTGCGACGCCTGCCAGAGTGAATGGACTTCAGTTATCTTATCGTAGGCATCAACATTTGTATGAGCTGGGGAAGCCAGAGTCACAAGAAGCTGGAGGAATTAGTTGGGAAAGACTGAAAGATCATAGTTGCACCTGTACCCAAAGATGATCAATACAGAAACGGTGATTAAACCTTAATAATGCCTACATTGCAACAAAGAAGTTTAGAAATGTAAATACTTTTGCTTTACTTTTTGCTTTTTTATGAAATTTTGAAAATCATTGATATTTAAGATCGATCCTATCACAAAACCCTCACTACAACAGTTGATTTTTGCAACTATTTCTAAGAAAAAAAGAAGAAATTTTAGTTCTATTTCACCATAAAAATCCTCAAGATTAATATAAGATAGGCCTAATGAGAAGGTTCCCTCTCATACAAGACTCAGCATCAACAAATGGCAACATTCTTGGTGTTGCATACCGACAATCCGGCCCATTATGGCTCCAAGACAAAGCGAAGGGATGAACAGCCCGCAAGGCGCCTTGAAGCCGAAGGTAAACACTGTGGCCACCAGCTTGAAGATCAGCGCCAGCCCGAGCAGCCACAGCGCCTTGTATACTCCGGGACCAGCGGCGGCAAACTCGATGGAATTCACGTCCGTGAAGTTGCGGTTGTAGTCGCTGAAGAAAGAAAGTGGGATAAATACTGGCGTTTGTAGCAACTAAGACTAACAGTCATTCTTTAAGTTATAATGCAGGACAAATGTCTTGGCATCTGCATTAAGAGCAGCTTGATAAATAATGTTTTGAACATGGCATACCTACAATATTATTTACTAGTTACCCAAATGAGTTGCGCTCATGTGTTTCAATTCCTGTGATACCTTGCAGCTTCCGATTCAGATAGTGTCTGGTTCAATTATTAACATCCAGCAACCTCTCCCCCCCTGGTAACGAATATTATGTGATGCAAGGTACATTTATTTTTGTGTGCCTCCAGAGGTAAACTTCCCTTGCAAAATTGGTGGCTTTAGAGATAGAATGGTGGCATGTAACAATGCACCATTTTGACAAAGGCCTTGTGGCATACCACCCTGGAGATCCTGAATCAGTATATGTAGCACTCAAGTTCACACAATAGGGGACTTGCATAACAGTTTTAGCAGTCAACAGAACCAAAAAAAAAAAACCACTTCACAAAATTGTAGCCCGAGAAAAGCCACAAATTTTCATCAGATCCGCAACAGAAAACAAGTGCCTCTATTGCAAGTTGTCTGTATGCCAGCAGTTGCTGATGTCTAAGGTACTCAGCATTCAAACCCAGGAGAGTGTGTGACAAGTGTTACTGTCTTACCAGAGAGGGTCGGAGTTGGACACACCGCACTGGTTGAACAGCAGGTAGATGAGTTGACTAGTGTTCATGCGCGTGTACGGGTTCGGGAAGGCGATGACGGCAGTGACCACGGCAACCACCATCACTTCCATCACGGGATACTGGCCGAGGCGGGATGACTTGCGGTAACGGCACCAGTGCAGGTTTGCCTTGATGAACGCCGCCGCTATCACGCCCTGGCCGAGTAGAATCAAACAGCTATTTAATTCAGTATGTTGGGTACTTTTCTCTCAATAATTGTCAAAGCTTAACACATAATTACATGAAATGTTGGAAAAAGGTTAAGGTTAAAAATAATTACTCAATACAGTAACGAAAACACAAAACTGTGAAACTTACCCCGAAGATGCCAAGTCCGATAAAAGGAACGAGCTCAAAGAAGATCCACGGCTTGTTGTACTCGACGTAGAAGAGCACAGAGTGTTCGTTACCGAATGGGTTTATTGAACGCAGGATGAATGCGGCGACTAGCGCGCAGAAGAATGACCGCCACAGAGTCTTTAGCGGGAAATAGTAGCTCACCTTCAAAAGTAAAGTATAGCATGTGCATGTAGCATGTGACAGATTGGTACATGGTGTTTACGAATGATATGCATTGTAAAGAAGGTAATGATTCAAGACCCAAAACAAAAAGACTCAATTTGGATCATTTAATAAGAAAATTAGTGTTCAAACATGTTTAAGGATTATGGGTTTTTGGTAAAGCAAATAAAGGGCAAAGCTAGGATTACCTTACTTTTCTCTTTCTTTCAAACATATAAAATCTTTATGGCCTTTGATATTAAATCCAAGCTCTTAGTTATCCAGCTGGTGAACACAATGAGATCTTTGAACCCGAACGCCACCTAGCCTCACCTCCTCAAGACTGAATAGCACGCCGCCAATTGGTGCTCCGAATGCGACCGAAACGCCAGCAGCAGCGGCTGCAGACAGAATTTCACGCTTCTTGGCCTCGTTGCGGCCGTACTTGGGGAACAGGTACGAGAGGATGTTGCCGATGCAGCATGCGATGTGCACCATCGGACCCTCTTTGCCAAGGCTGAGGCCCGCCGAGACGGCTAGCATGATGCCCACCGATTTGATCACCAGCGTCCACTTGCCGAGGTAGCCCCGGATTATGAAGCCGCTGAGGATTGTCTTGATCTGCGCATCGAAGACAGGCATTGGAGATTTACAGTTAAAAACAGTTCGAAACATTTAAAATCTTAACACGGATCTAACAGTAAGCTTGAAGTCTGTTTTTGCCAGTTTTTGCCACGAATGCCAGATCCCCTGGTTTTTGGATTTGAGAGAGAGAAAGAGAGAGAAATAGAGAGAGAGAGAAAGATAATTGCTTTACCATCAATGAAAATGTATTTTTTGCCTCTCTTTTAAAGTGCACAAAGCGCAAACTAGCAGGTTCCAGCCAAAATTGCATCATCAAACCATTTTCTACATCTCTTTTTAATGGCAAACACATCTCAAGATTCGAATGTCATTCAGTCAAAGAAGAAGTCATGTACTGATGGCAATCGTTCTATTCACCCACCTCGGGTATTCCTGATCCGCACGCGTATGGCGCGAACATGCGGACGAGAGCGGCGGCCAGGCCGCCGAAAACGAGCGCCCAGATGATGTAGAAGAGGTACGACAGGATGTATGGACCCACACCTTCGCGCGATTGGCCTAATACCTCTGGCCACGTCCACCACTGCGGGGGAAAACAAACGAATGGCGGCGGGCGTTATGTCTCGTCAGTAAGTCAGCACTGCCACCGCAAACTGTCAGCAATCAGCAGCCAGAATCAGTTAGAATTTCAACTTCAAATTGATTGAACATTTTAAAGAGGTAGAGAGGTGCAGATTGAATAACTCCATTTATAACCATCAAGAAATTAACAGGTCCTGAAATGTTGAGCAAATTTTTCAAATACAGGGCTTAGTGAATGTACTGACCTGAGAGCAATTTCCGTTATCAAATGTGGTTTCGTTTGAAGACCAGCAGCACTGCTCTCTGTTGAGCCAGAAAGCTTGTGGGCAGATTCCGAACTTGAGATCCGACATCCAGCTGGCGCCTATGTCTATCACGCCAGCCACGCCGCCTGCAATTGTTCAGTGAAAATATTCGACTGAAATTATTTCAATAAAACACATTTTTTTTACAGCACACATTTCTGAGACCATTTTACTTTGTATCCCACATATTTGACTCCTAACTGCAAAATGTCTCAATTTAAACACGTTCCTTTGCGCTGGAGTAAGTTTCACATTTTCAACCAAGTTAAGGTTAGATAACTGCAAGGCAAAAAAATCCATGATTTTGATTTGATTTCCAATAGCAAGTTTTTAAGGAACATTATGTTCGAGTTGAAAATGTCACAGATGAAATGCATTAGATAAAGTGGAGATGTTTTTTAAGATGCCCTCAATAAAATTACTAGACCTGGTAAGGATTCCACCACTTTATTTGGTCCCTGCTTTCCAGTTACCTGCACTGACATGTAGGAAACAGGCCCCTCACCTGTAAAGAGCCCCACCAGCAGGACGCACACCCATCCTGACCATGCGTCGTGCGCTCCTTTGATCATGTCCCATATCGAGTCCTGCCGCTTCTTGATGATGTGCCGATGCCGCATGCGGTCCTTCGCGATGTCTCGCTGCCAGTCGATTGTGTGGAAGTCGTCATACTGCCCGATCCCTGGGATGTCTTCAGGCTCCCCTGGAAGAAAACGAGTTGAGACGTGACATCCGCTAAAAGTCCGGGGATTGTTCCTAATGCTGGTGTGTTTCAGTGGTGATTCTTCTAAAATAGTGCTTAGATTGCATAGCATGGCTATAGCATCATGTCAGTATTAGCAATGCTGATAAAAGGACCAATAAATAAACCCCAAGAGGGTTCTGAAAGATAAATGAGATTTTTACTATTTTTATGCCTATAAAATTAATTGGACGAGCAAGCAAAATCCTTTCAATTACACTGATCCAGAAAGCTCTTTGTTTTTTGTGTGTTTGCGGCTTTTGGTTTGCAGCGTAGCGGCCAAACGAAAGCACAGATTGTGATGAAATTTTTAGGGGATCTTGGAACCCTTCTACCTTACATCCCCATTGTTTTTGAGAACAATCCAAGCAGTTCTCTGCCTTTTACAGCAGTTCTAAATTCGTTCCATTAATCATTCATACATTCAGACCAGGGCGTTTTTATTACATCGCCGCGAAGTATTTCGCTGATTCCAGAGCCAGCGGAACGAGCTAATCAATAAACTCACGGTCAAACTGCATGGATCCTGTGTTTCATATTTCAAAAAGTGGGAAGCCTTCTGAAACTCTATTTGCTTGGTCCTCCTTTCAACGCGAAAAGGCGATTGTAGCGTTGGTTTGTTTAAAAAAATAAATGGGTCAATAAATAAATTGCCAGCATCATAATAAATAATGTCCTATATACGTTAATCGCTTATTTAAGCTGCATCCAAGCTATCCGAGCTGACTGACAAAGATGCAGTAGAGTATTATTAAGTTTGCAACTGCAATTTCCAGAAATGTCATCCAATCCGGGTTTGGATCCCGGTTTGGATGACATTTTTGGAAAGTGCAGCTGCAAACTTAATAATAAAATCTACTGCCCATTGC
>LVVV01432039.1:0-12449 GCA_001676325.1 Amphinemura sulcicollis
TAAAAATACAATTTTAAAAATCAATTTAAAAATGACAAAGATATAAAATACAAAATCACAGCATGTAGCTTTGTCCTTCCGTACATGTGCAGTTTGCATGAAGATTTTCAGTAAAAACTTGGTTTTTACTGGTAAATTTATATCCAATTCAATACATTTCTTTTCTTTTTTTTGGTTGAGGGGGAGGAATCGAGTAGGAACCGGGTAATGGGCCTGGGTACCCGGTTCCGAAAATCACTACCCGGAGGCATCCCTAATTTGAACTGAATATAAATTGATTTTATTTGAATCACTTACAGATTTAGTCATTAGACAGTCATGAAAAATTCAGTTAAATTGACCTTCAAGGGGCACATTTTATTTTGAAAAGCAAAGCCAATGGATTGTTTAGAAAACAAGGAAGTAGCTAGAAGGTCTTGAAGCAAGAAAGAAAATGCATTTGTTTGAATGCAATGCTCACCTTGTCAAGATTGTTGTAGAAGTCAGTATTGCCGGCGCAGAGGTACCGTCCGAGCAGCGTTGCGTGCGTGGTGAACACAGTGGCGACGCCCACTTTGCGGGTGCGCAACGCGATCAGTCCTACGCCGGCTTGCCACTCATGGAAATGGGTCACAATTCGCGGGGGCGAGTCAGAGAAGCTCTCTGCCGCTGTTTTGAACTGAAACGTTGGATCCATAATAGGTCAGCATTGGTAGGACAGCAATGCACACCATTCATTGGCAGATATCCAACGATAAAAACAAAATTTGAAAGCCTGGAAAAATGTCCAAAGAGTTTTAGCTGGGTCGGCAAAAGCGAAGTGACCATTTGTTTATTATATCTACATTCTACATTGAAAACAGATTTAAAATACCTGCAAGTACTATATAGTAAATCACCAACAATCAGAACACAGTCTTTCGTTTCAGTCTTTCAAAATTCATATTCTGTAGGTAACATTGTACCTACATATATGCTATGTAAATGTAAATGTGAATGTAAATCTAAATGTAAATGTAAATGTATGTTATGTTATGTAAACTTGCTAGGCGTTGTTATGATAAAATCAATGTGCTCTTTGAACACGGTATTGATACTAACCATTAAAGCAGTCAACTTAAACTGAAATATTGCAGTGTGACACAAAAAGACTGATTCGAATGTTGAGCAGCAGCAGAGATTGCCACATATACCTGCATACAAACGATAAATTTAAGAAATTATCTGTCCACATACCTCCTGAATAAACTGTGCTACTTGGTAACCGAGAATGACGGCGTCATTGGCTTCTATGTCCAGGTGGGGGATTCCCATGTTGCATGTGTTCCACATCTCCGCTTTGTACTCGTCCAGCTTCCACGCGGCAGAGCCAATGTCAAATAAGATTACTTGCGGATTGCCGTCCACGAGCCACGTTCCTGTGTGAAGCTTAACACACAAAAATGCAATGTCAATGTCAGCCTTCACTTTACATTTTCAAACTACAGTTGACGGTAATAAAAAAATTGGACCTTTTTTATACTTGAAACAAGCTCGTAGTGACCAATTTTTCAATAGGGCTCTAGATAACCGATCAATGCAAAAATCCTTGTGAACACAATATTAAATAACCACTCCCACACGCATGAAAAAGGAACCCATTTCTTCCAAGCATTTAAGCTAAACAAATAACAGTTGTAGCGCAACAGGGAGAAAGTGTACCTGATTTTTTTCCATTTTGGGACCTGAATGGCACTAAAAGGTAGGTGCTACAGTTAATTTGAAAACAGTACCTTAAGTATGTTTGCAAGAATCTGTATTACAATAATAAATAGAAATTGTTTAGTATTGTAGGAAGGACAATCAAAATCCCTATCATAATTTATTTCCTTTAAGAACCCTTATAAAAAAATGCAATTTTTGTCATTCAACCCATATTGTGCCAGTTAGTGTATCTACTTCAAACAAATCTCAACTGGTCCACTGTTGTAAACATACTTTCTTATATATCAGTATGTAGATTAGATCAGTACTATATGTACATACGCATTATTTCTCAAGAAACTCAATTCATCCAAGGGTACTAGAAATTGTGTCCTGAAGCAAAACCAATAGCATTGGCCTCATATACCAATTAATGGGAAAATTCATAACTGTGGACTAGAGTAAAACCAACATACCTTAAAACCTTGCTCCCTCATCTTGTTTACAGCTAGCTGCAAAGGGTTTGACGCAGGAAAATCAGCTTCTTCAACTTCCGTTCGGGCATGTTGCTCTTTGTAAGGTCCTAACAGACAGTACTGTTCTCCTAGTTCTTCGGTAGAAACATACGCCTTGGAGCGTATTACAGTATAGATCCCCCCAACTAAAGAAATAGTAATATCTTAATTAGAAACATTGGACATGCTTCAATCCTGGTTGATGAATGCATACAAAGATGCATAATCTGTAGGTAGTGGCTAGAGAGTCAGCAATAAGAATGTCCTAGTCTCCACATTAAAAGCAACTGCCAAAAAGAAAAGCTCAGCTAAGGAAATAGGCTTACAGTTTCGTGTTACTTTGCAATCACACAACCTTGTTTTTGTTTTTAATCCAATAAATCCAATTTTAATCCAAATAAGGTGCTTAGGAATGGGTATAGAAAGGATGTATGTGACTTACCTACTTGAAATAGAGATGAAAGGTGCAAAGAGCGCACCTGACTGCCGTTGACATTCTTAATGTCATGATTTAGTTATACATATTAAATGAACAGATTTAAATTGAATATCTAGAATGACTTACATACCACTGTTACAAATCATTGTAACTTGCAAGTGAACTACCTAACTAGCAAGGTCTCTATTTTTAAGACAATAAAATTAAAAAGCAATAAATATGATATGAGGTGTACAATTCACAACATTGTAACACAGATTGTACTTATAGCATAATAGCTTTTGTCTACCTCAGGTATAGGTACTATCGGCCAAGGACTTTATCTCGCTCAAGGGAGCAGGAAATGCATTGTTTAATTTGACGCCTGCCCTGTGATGAACTTAACTTGACATTTCTTTCTACACTCCTCATCAAATCTGTCTGGTCCTGGTTTTTGTTGATACAATATTGGGTTCATGCATCGGACGGTTTATTAAACGTATCTGTTGTCAATACCTCCACAAAGGAGTTAGAATACGTAGTTGTTTCAATCTGTTAGCCATTTATAGCTCATGCATTCAGAAAAATTGAGTTCAGCCCATTGCAGTGCAGCACAGCTGCTAGTATCATGCGTTCCAGATAATTTTCAGAAATCCCCACACCTAGTTAGGGTGGTGTGTACAGCTTCTAGCCTGAAGAGAATCCAGCGATCGCGTTCATGGGAACCAACCAATTGCTTCGCATTCAAACACATGCATATTTAATTTATTTATAAATTATTTAGGAACAGAAATTCCCATTCTGGGATACAGTGGAATGCTCATAGTAATACATCCGACCGGGGCATAACAGCCGCTCGACCATACTTGTAATAAAAAACATGTTTGTAATTTTCATATTGATTTCATTTCTAACAAAAATGCTGGGGGGGTCAACATCCTTCAACCTCAGGCCAGTACAGTATGTAATAATTTCCTGACCTTTGTTGGCCACTTCCCAAGCAGCTTCAAAACACCACCGGTTCTCGGTGATGGCAGCCGTTCCTTTATCCATGAATCCAGCCAATTCGTTCTGTGACTCAACACGGTAGAACCGTCGCATTGCTCTGTCTCTCGACATCGAACTGGAAATTAAAGCACGCAATTACAGGAACAGTCTTAACGATGAAAAGTAGGTTGTTTAAGCACTGCAGATCAGAAATTCTGAAACAGGCTGTGTATCTGGCTGTAGCATAGCTGGGCGGTTAGTAATTGTATGAACGAGTAGCTCAGTGTTACATGAACGATCTGGTGAAATCAGAAAGTTTATATGTTGGAAAGTGTGTCAAAAGGCTGAAAAACAAAACGGCAATGAGAGGATAGAGGTAGTAAGCAACTTGCAAGAGCGGCGAAAACTAAGCTGCGCCAGTGCTGACAGTGAACACTGTCATTCTATGTCGGGGCTATGTCTATGCTCTTGCATGTTGCATACTGCCTCTCTATTCTCATCTCACCATACAAAAAGTTTACGGTTCCCTATCGGCCTGTCTGCCAATGGATAGATAGCGCCTATTCAGAAAGTGTGGTGTCCGTATATCGCCTTCGAGATTTTCCCAAACGGCTGTATTTGAATCCAGCGTTGTGAAAATTTTGTTCAGATAAAATTAGAAGAGTATGGGAAAGTGTCTTCTTCTAGACCTTCAATATGTAAATATAAATGAAGTGCTGGTATTGGTGGCTTTCCAAGTTGAGTCTTTTAATAATAACCTCAGTGCATCAGCAGGGTTACAAACAACTTAGGATACAAATTCCTAGCAAGGTCATGTGTGCTAAAAAAAGGGAGATAAGAGAGCTAAACTTTTTCTACAGTTCTGTAATCTAGCAAAGCTACTACATGCAGGTTTAATTTTATGCATGGGGTCAAATTGATGAAATCGTGAGCTTGCCAATAACTTTGCCTATTTGGTAGAAACTTCTGAATGGTATAATATTAAGTTAATGTTTCATTCTGCAAGATTGCATCAACTTTATATACAGTTGTACCGTTGTACCAGTTGTACCACTGCTGTGCATACAAATCAACCATCCCAATGAAATAACAAAACTTGATACACTGATTTTGGGAGAAAGGCAATTTTTTCGTTGACCACTTAATAGGAAACATTGCATGGCTCTTTGTAGACCAAATCCAACCTCAAAAATGTAGACGAGAATAGCTTCTTTTTCTCACTCAAGCACTCAAGACATGCGATGACAACTGGCACGCCGAACCCACAGTACTCACATTTACCTACCCTGAGCGGTGCAAACGATTTGTGTAAAATTAGTATGATGGACTATCTGACCACAGCCAAGCAAGTGTATTTATAGGCCTGAATGCAAAAGGTTAGTATATTACAAGGCCTTCCACAATAACTCAAAGTAATCAATCCATGATCAACAAGACCCAAACCATCCCAAACCAAGCCAGTTAAGCACTAAAAGATTAAAATTACTTTGACGCGTTAGAGTCACTGATAGCTTTAATCCTTGCATTTCATGGGATGTAGATATGAAGATGATAATAATATATTTTAAGTTACAATATTATGACAAAATTATGTCAAGTACCTGTGTGTAGACCAAATCTACTTTACATCTTTCGGGTGGATTTTGCAAAGTTAGAAAACAAAACTGCAGTTAAGGTGCTTGAAATAAGTTATTATATCATTTTTTCAGGAGATTTACCTGCTTCAACAGTGGTACAAATATTTAACTGGGCACCACAACACGCACTCCAACGATTTAACCTCTAAAACGCCAGCAAGGTCACTTCACTGACCGAAAGAATCTGGCAGCTGTGGCTCCTTGCTTCCTCAGTGACCGCGAAAATCATCTAGCATTCCCAAGAATTTGAAACTTTCCGCAGTTCCCATCCAAGCAGCCTTTTCTCATGAATATTCCCAAGTACAAAAGGATATGATTATCACGTGTTTTAACACGTGTTTGTGGCAATTACTGCTGATTACACCACGTAATTTCCCCTGCATATAGGATGCATGCATTACGTACTTGCTGCATTTTAATTTGCCTATATGTGTACTCATTAGAGCAGATTCTTTGCAAGGGGTTTTATTGGAAATTTTCGTGGCATAGGAAAACTTTTTTTTTTGAGAGTCACTTAAGATTAAGGTGATGTGTCCACAAAAAACCATTATCATAATTGTTGAATACTATTTAAATTTTAAAAGTTCATTTCAGGTCAGCAACAAAAGAAAATTTAAATATTTTCACACATGTAGCGGAAGTCCGATAGTGATAACTAGTAATGTCACATCATAATGTAACACTTCTTAGAAAAACTGAAGTTGGTGACATTCGCTTTCGTATTAGTTTGATACCTGCTGGTACACTACACGGTAAGTTAAGCAAGTTTGTCATGTAAATCAATTCCGTTTTTTCTCTGTTAAGTGGTGTAATGC
The DNA here is from genome assembly GCA_001676325.1 of Amphinemura sulcicollis. NCBI lineage: Eukaryota > Metazoa > Arthropoda > Insecta > Plecoptera > Nemouridae > Amphinemura > Amphinemura sulcicollis. The sequence goes on from LVVV01432039.1 coordinate 6,035, forward strand.
AATTTCTATGGTACAATCACCACCAACACTGTGTTACCCTGAACGGTTCAAATACAAGAATAACCATTAGCTTGCCAGTTTTAGTTGATCACTGCAGATTTTGATAATTAGATGGAGCCAACTCAAGATCAAAGGATCCCTGAATTCTTCCAAGGGCGTTCAGTGTTCATCACGGGAGGGACTGGATTCATGGGAAAGGTATTGGTCGAGAAGCTACTTCGTTCATGCCCAGAGATACAAAATTTATACATCATTCTACGAGCAAAAAAAGGAAAAACACCAATCGAGAGACTTCATGAAATCTTCAATTTGCCAGTAAGTCCCAAACATGTTGTGTCATATTGTATCAAGGATATTTGAAAACAAGAAATTGTTGAAATTTTCTTACCCCAACCTCACACAGTGTCTAGAGAACTCAATACTGGTTACTTATGGAAACCAGTAACAGTCAAAAAACTTTGAAACATGACTTATTCAATAAAATTTGGAATATGCACTACTGAATAAGAGTTACTAATTATTATTTATTTGTGGATTGCTCAAAGAGCAACAATAGTTTTAGTGCCTGGCTGTGAAACATGAGAACAGCTCCATTAAACAGGACATAATCTGGACTTAATTATGTTTTAGCTGTTTGAGCGACTCAACAAAGAGCAACCAGATGCAGTCAAGAAAATAGTTCTCCTTGAAGGGGATATGATGGAATTAGGTCTAGGGCTGAACGCAAACGATACTCAAGCCCTGCTAGAAAACGTTTCAGTGGTATTCCACGTCGCAGCCACCGTCAAGTAAGTACCCACTGTGAAATTTGAATATGTATTACCCACATTGTAGCGCAAGGACTTGCTCAATGAGAAGAAATCAATCTCTATCCTAATCATCATTTTTTCAATATTTATTATTGCATTCTGCAGATTTTGTTTACGAAATATATATAGGTTTATCCACAAACTAGAAAAAATGTAATAGCCATAAATGTGACATTCTTGTGTTTGGCAACAGGTTTGACGACCCGATTAAAAGTGCAATTTTCATGAACGTGCGAGGCACCAGAGAGGTGTTCAAATTGGCATCAAGGATGACCCAGCTAAATGTGGTGGTTCACGTGTCAACTACGTACTGCAACACAGACCGCATGATCATCGATGAACAGCTCTACCCTGCTCCAGCAGACTGGGCCACCATGATTACTGCCGCAGAAACGCTTGATGAATATACTCTCGATGTGCTCACCACCAAGTAAGCTATAAAAGTACCTAGATACTACAAAAGTCGAATTCCAAGTAGCTAATAAAACAACCTAAAACCAAGCTAAGAAATCTAAATCAAAACCAAAACTAAAACCAAGCTATGAACCATCTAAGTAATCACAGTGATTTGACCAAACTATCAAAAAGGATTCAGTGTTGAATAGTATGCTGTGTGCTCTTAGTAGTTTTCCTTTCTAAAGAAAGTGTTTCCAAAACCAATAGTGATCATCATTGTTATTAGTAGGCACTCCTTAATCCATGTCCCTCCACAAACCTGATTCTAAAAATGATATGGATTATTTAGGCATGAAAGTAATACACCTCTATACCAGATTGCTTCATTTTTTGTCAAGACTTTTTTGTGACCATGAAAACTATCTGGTCAAAAAAAGAAATACAACTCTGAAATGTTGAGGTACTCCTCTAGACAAAAACAATAAATCACAAAAAAGCAACACACCTCCCTGCAAACCCCATGCAAAGAAAATGCAAATGTGACATTTATTTTCTTTTGGCAGACTTCTTGGAGTTCGTCCCAACACATACACCTACACCAAAGCGATGGGCGAGCACGTGGTCGACTCGTTTAAGAACACGATACCTGCAGTTGTATTTCGGCCGTCTGTCGGTATGCATCAAGGAGAACAGCCAATTTTGTAGTTCAGTTAGTACACACCAAGTACTAGTCTTCGCTTTCGAGATATCACTGTTCGAAGATCAGAGTTAGCCCCAAAATTATTAGCAAATTGTCTGGAGACACGTGGAAATATTTTAAACAATGGTTAGCTAGCATTCAGAAGATTTCAATGGGAGCATGGACCTGAACATCTTGTTCAAAGACCATGAATATGTCTCTCTTATTTATCCAAATGAAAAAAACTTAACAAACAAGCAAAATATACTAACTTATATAACCAAAAATAATTAAATATCCGAATACAAGGAATTGAGCAAATGGACAAAGTGGTACCATAAAACGACAACAGATAACTCTTCAAAGCTTTACCAAGGACAATCTTGGGCGATGGGCGGTCCAAGCCAGTTTCCACTCACCATCCAAATCTATTATGTTACCACTAACTTATGTACTATAAATGCTATTACTACCTCTAAATAATACTTCAGATAAGTGGTAAGATAGAACGTTCGGTTGTCAAGATTTCAGTATTGACTTGAATCGGAATTTTGATATTTATTATTTAGATTGGAATCTAAATTCATAAAGATTCTGACCAGTGTTTCAAACAATCAGCATTAAGCCCACCCATATGAATCGAAGAATGCACTGGCACATGCTGGCATCCCCCTGATTTTTCCATTTGACTAACTCCCAGTTAGATACTATACATAATATTAACTCGACAAAGACAACATTTTGAATAGCAAGTTATGACACTATGACGTTAGGCCTATCTTAAGACATGGGTTCGGAAATCTGAATCTTGCAGAAGTCCACAAGGACATGCAACAACCCTTCTCCCCTTGAAGGAATGAAGGTTAGCTGGTGATTATTGTTGGTATGTTCGCAGTAATTTCATCTCGGAAAGAGCCCATGCCAGGGTGGATGGACAATTTCAATGGACCTGTGGGCTTGATGGTTGCTGGCGGCAAAGGAATCTTGCGCACAATGTACGCAAACCCCGACAACACTGCCGATTACATGGCTGTTGACGTTGCCATCAAAGCAATGATCATTGCAGCATGGGACAGAGGGAGGCAGACGTAAGTTTGCCACAAATGTATCATGATTTCATCAAACGTCAAAATATTTTACTCTCAGGCATGAGAATTTAGAATTTGATTTTCATTACCTGTTCTTCTGTAATTTTTTCTGTGTTGAGATCCATTATAAAAAGGGAAGCATCCCAAAAAGAACTGGGAACCACAACTGTTATATCCAAATTTTCATACACCTATTTTCTCTTGTAAAATCTAGAAAATTTATTGTAGCTTGAACAGAAAGTTGTCACAAAAATCATGCTAATAGTTTCTAATTTCAGTTCAAAAACCGAGCTGCCATTCTACAACTGTGCGTCGAGCAATGTAAAGTCCTTGTCGATCGCAGAGATCAACAAGGAGGGTTACAGCCTTGCAGGCATAGTGCCGCTAAACTCCATTCTGTGGATGCCCGGAGGGGATACTTCTCAAAATTTTATCTCATACTACATCAAGGTCATGTTGCTACACATCCTTCCTGCTCTTTTAGTTGATAGCATTCTCTATATACTAGACAAGAAACCAATGTAAGTATGTTATGAGTTACTTGACAACATATATCGCGAAAAGATTGTCGAAACTTTGAAGATATCCGAGATGGATTTTGTTGACAGATTGGTGAGACTACAACGCAAGATATATATTGCCAACATCGCGCTGACATACTTCTTGCATCATGAGTGGAAATTTCTTAACAACAAGTTTTTGGAACTGGATACTAAAGTAAGTATAAGGTTTACAACTCTGCTTTACTTTGCTTTTGGCTAGAGTATTGGTTGATGCCTTTCCTTTGCTTGTCAGGTGTTACCAGAGGATAAGGAGGACTGGGAATTTGACTTTTCGGATATTGACATTCGCCAATACCTTCAGGAAAGCTTTATCGGTGCAAGGGCTTATTTACTCAAAGAGAATATTTCCACTTTGCCACATGCACAAAAGCATTTCAACAGGTACGAAAACGTTTATTTCGTCACTTCTAGACTTGTGTCCTGTAACAGCAATTGAGTGTTGCTGTAGAAACATGTTACATTTATTTTTCTAGGATGTACTGGCTGGACAAAGTGACAAGAACAACTTTCTTTCTTTTTCTTACCTGGAAAGTTTGGACCAGTGCGTTCTTCCAAAACGGCTTGAACGCGTTTACTGGATACGTCACTGAATTCTTATTCTCGTAATAATTGTGCATGCCATTGCCGCACTTTCGTATCAGGTTTTATTGCCAAGGTACTCATTGAAAAGTGCAAGCCTGTTTTCTTTAACAGGAACCAGTCGGAGGTGTTATTTTATTATTATTTTATCTAGATTGATTATTGGGGTTCAACGACGCACTGTTTTGGCATCTATAATTAAATGCATTTATTTAATATTGCTCCCGAAGTTCTGAATCTAAAGCGACTGTTTGATTTTAAAGGAAGTAGAGGAACTAGTGCTGCCTTCTTTTTCCCAAGTTTATTCATCACTGAAACTAAAATGTAAATTAAAACATGTTAGGATATGTTATGATGTGTTAGGATATTAAATTGTCTGACAAATAATCTCTCACTAATTTGTACCATTAAGGTCCAACAGTGAATTTCACTTAATTTCCATTTCTCCAGTTTCTTGCTTTCATTGGCAGAAAATTTTTAACCTCAGAAGAACTCAGAGGTCTAATTGCATAACACATGTTCTCAAAAACACAAGAGGGAATAAGATGTAATATGCACTGTAAGCAAAAAATGTGAACAACAACAAATCTAGAATATTTATCCAACATAAGCTGCTTGCTTTTCCCACAAAAATCCCTCCCACAGAAATCAAAATTGTCCTGCCATTAATACTTGCCATTTGATACTATGTATCTGTTATCACTGCACCAACAGCCAAACACATGCATGAAATTATTTCGAATTTTGTCTGACAAAAGAGTCAAGGAGAAGAAAGGCAGTTTGGAGCTACATGAAAGAAAGAACGAAAGGAATCAATTTTTTTATTTTAGGAATTGGAATCAGAATTTTTATACTAAATCGTCAAGCATCAAAAAGAAATTGGAACTTGACTCTTACATGGAATTTTAGACGTTCCGATTTCTGCATCCAGTGTATGAGAGTTTACTCTGTGCTAATTTTTTTTCACTGCATATTCATACAACTTCCAAAAATTAGTGGTAAAATAGAATGTAGAGTAATTGTAGATTTAACCACTTCCCTGATATGGTCGAATATACTCGTCCAATTGAGGACGCATTTACATTACAATTAAACAATAATGTGTCAGGGAAGTGGCATATATTAGTTTTTCTTAGAATTGATATCGGAATTTTTATATTTCATTTTGTGGAATCGATGACGAAATAAGAAATTTTGTTCTTCCTTCGTTGGAATCAGAATTTTTATTCAGAATCAAACTACATAAAAATTCCAATCCCTGGAAAATATGCAAATGTTTTGTAGCAATCCAACAAATTAAAAATACATAAAACTGATTTATTTAAATAATAAAATGCAGCCTGAATAGTCCACACTGGAATAGTGTTCACTAGACCTAGCAACAGCGCAGTAACAATCATGTTCATTGAAAAGGCCGATAGAAAAAATATTTACCAGGCAGATACGAATCCTTATTTTAGTCAGCTGCAAAACGAACCGAGAACACCTCGGTCACAAGAGTTGCAACTATTAATTTTTATACAAACACTGCAAATATTGCCATCTCTAGTGGATACTAATGCAATGGCCCCTATTTCACTGCCCTTTTGGATACAAAACTATTAGGTTACCATACCCTGCAATTCAGGGATAGGACAAGATACCTTATTGCCAGCAACAAAATGTTGCCATACTGTATTCTGCGACTGTGAAAACGCTCTTGCTTTACACGCAAGAAGGCTGACTAGTCGGCCAACAACGAAAGAGCTCCTCGCAGTTAAGAAACATACTACTACTCAATTTGGAATATGGCTCGACTGGCCATAAAAATACGTATTTTTCTTGAAAGCACATTTCTGAACCACAAATAAAATTTTATAGTGCAAGAAATGCTAATCAATAAAGAGTAAAAAAATAAAATAAAGTCACGTTTTGGAAGGAAGCTATTTTCTTGCACACAGCTTTTGGTATGTGGTTGGTATCCGGTCAAGTATCTTGCTCATGCGCCAAACCGTACAGCTTTCCAGCGACAAATTACAGCACTCTACCCTTTTATTTCAGTAAAGAGATTTTTAGAACAGAAGCTGTCCTGTCATTGGCACACTGATGCTACGGCGATTGGACCGATCAAGTCGTCTCGGCAAGTAGACAAACCACGTCATGAAAGCTTCTTACTCACTTAGGGAATTGCTACTATCAAACTCGCAAAGTGCCAAGCAAAGGAAAAAAGATTGACATGAAGATTTTTTTACTTTCTGTATTGATCAGCATTTTCTTAACACTTTTATTCTATAAGAAAGAAGAATAGTTGTGTTTTTTTTT
>LVVV01432040.1:0-12459 GCA_001676325.1 Amphinemura sulcicollis
CTAGTTCGCTAGCATCGATGTGTCGCCGGGTTTTTGGGGGAGTGTCCAGTATTGTTAACTGCTAGGGTATTTGCTGCCAGTTAGGTTGTTATTTCCACGGACACAGGCAATAAGATACTCCTATTTTCATCTTAACTGGCAGTCAACTTTGTAACTGGACATTGTAAAACTGGCTCTTAGAAAGTTAAGAAATTTTACATTTTTTAATAAATAATACTTCCGTATTACGGAATAATTCCGTATTAATCTGCGCATCATTATTACATGCTAACAGACATTGTCAATTCAACGACATTCTTTAATTTGCAGGCAGACTAAAAGTTTTAAAGATAGGAGAAACAAACATTCCATTATGGGCCTAGTACCTACTCATAATTGCTATTATCATGGCTAATTTAGACCTTCCCATTCCCCCACCTCATAATCGGAATCGTCTACAAAAAATAAAATGCACAGACCCTTACCTGTGCAGCATCTGAGGCTTATGAAAAAATATGTACACTACTCTAAGAAATTGGAAGCACATTCCACATATTCTTTCACATCCTGGCTTCAACCATTACCTATACTTTGACACAATTGCCTCTTGCTTCCATTGAAGATGCCGACCTAACCATAGAGGTACCTACATGTCAAAAAACCATTACTGTTTGTGTAAAACATGGTTTTGCTCTGGTTTCATTTGACCTATGATGACGTTTCGACCGTGCAAGTGTGATCATCTTCAGGACTTGTGAATTGGTAGCTGGAGCAGCGATGGCCGACAAGTCTTCTGTAGGAAGAATTATAAACCAAACTAGAGCAAAGCTGTGAGTTACACAGGCATCAACCAACAGCTCTGAGCCACTCCATCTTCCAAAACCTTGCTTGATGGCCTAGTTTTGCTCACTCACTTTGGCTTACACACTGACAACCGTGTTGCAGGTTGCAGAGCGAACGTGTCGCAAGAGAGAAGCAGTCGGCCCGATGAGTGGCTGCCCTCCGAAGCTGTCAGTATCGCGGAGAACGTCCGCACTGTCCGCGCACCGCAGCCAATAGCAGGCCGTGCGGACGTACATGCGTCCTCGGAGAAAGCTATCGACACAATCGGAGCACAACACACAGCCGAAATGCAGAGTTTTAGGTTAAGCCGGCCCAATCGCATAACCGATAAAAGTCTGACCTCTTGAGCTTGTGTAAAGATTTATCAGTTTATATACATGAACATGACAGACTTGGACATGACACAAGCAGAACACAGAGTGAAGGTGCTTAGTTTTAGTCGAAGGTGACCGATTCCAAAAGCAAAATGAAGCTAAGCCAGCAAAAACTTTGAACTGTAAACACGCTGCATTTATATTGCATGATACAACTAACAAAATATGATAGAGGTGGACATAACACGCGCAGAAATACAGTGGAGATGCGGGGTCTTACGCTAAGCTGGCCTAGATGACCAGAGCAGTGCTTAATGCATATTTTAAACGATGGTTGAACTTCGCACGACCCTTGAAACACAGTGTCTTTGATTGAGTTTTCATAAGTCATAACTGAATGCAACAACATTGAACACTACGTTAGTAACGCTGTCCTCTTCAGAACAAAAATAATAGAAGATGCCACATTTAGTAAAATGACTTGATCAAAAAGAGCCACAAATGATGGTATAGGTACTTAGGCTTTGTCATGCCAGCTGGTTTTAGGGTAGTTGGTCAATTCGGAACAATCACACCAAGAAACCGTCTAGCAATAGCAAGCTCTGTCAACTGAATCCCAGAGCGATGAAACTGAACGAAAGTAGCCAGTATTGGCATTTAAGGTGAACAAACATCCAACACGGCAGTCAATTTTGATGTTTAATATTCACACTCTGAGTAGGTGAATTTATCAGTGCTAACTTTATTAGTGTCAAAGCAAAGGCACATTATAGTCATGTTGATGACATGAAAAACGAACTGGGACATGGCAATAAGAGTTCTTAGTTGGCTCGAGTAGTTTTGCACTGCTCGGTGCAAGAGTCTACGTGGAAGATTCATTTGTGAAGCAGCCAAGCTGAAAGAAGAAACCGTTCTTGAGTGTCAGCGAAATCAAGAGGTCTTCTCAAGCAACGTGTACCGATTGCAACCGTCGTGCAAGTAGTACTGCTAATGGAAAACAATACCTTGATATTTTTAAACTCATAAAGTTAAAATACCATCCACGACATAAGTCTTCAAACTTGTATATTGTAATAGTTCTTTTTTGTGGGTGGCACTTAATGAGAATTAATTTCTATCTACAGCGCGAAGTGTTCTTTGTAAAATCGCTCACCGCAATGGTGATGCCCAACTTTTTAACTGCCACACGATTACAAACTGTCTGTGCTCTGTGTTTTTTTTTATGTAATCGCATGAACTACATCTCGTTCTATAGCAGCACGAAACGACTGGTCTGAATTCTGCAGTCGAGGTACAACAGATAAGACTCACAGAAAATTAGAATGAATTCATCTTAACTCTTTCCACAATGACTTTAAACACTGTAGCTTAGCTTTTGAATTCTAGAGCTGGTGCATGGTTTAAAAGATGTACGTAGCAAAATGTTACAGGGTGTGCAAATTTACTTCTTAGCATGGCGTACCTCATTGTGAGACGGTTTGAATGTATTCCTTTGCCACGTAGATTGAAGTTCAATCGTATTACACGATTAGGTAATGTAGCTCGCTTAGCCTTATTCTAACTCTGAGTCGTAAAACGAGACGCTACTTAACGAAAACCACGACTAGACTCGCCACGAAACAAAGCATCACTAAACGGAGACTTGTTTGTCGTGCCCTAAGTTGGCATCGACGAGCGGTCTCGAAGCACGACTTGAAAGGTGGCTGTTAAAGTAGTAACGACACGCTAGGTGAAGAGCTGACGATATCCATGTGATCTTCACGTCTTGAATTGACATGAAACCATTTACGGTCTCAAACTTTGGATTTTCAGAAATGTTGTGGTCTTTCGCTTTTAAATGATGAAATGCAAAGGTTTCTGGTTTAAGCAATTGTTGAAACCGTGATGTTTTATCTTCATAATTACTTTTAGCAGCATGTTTTATGCCTCATGGCAAAAATAATGCATGAAAGCAGACACGTTTGCCGTGTGGAGCGAAATGTCCGAGTGATGGAAAATTCTCTTGATACTTGTAGGGTAGTCAAGAGAAAGCAGTCCTTTTCATCTTTGAATTTTTTTAGTAAAAAAAATCAACACATTACTTATTAAAGCGGTACCATAAGCGACTTTTAATCCTAGTCTAATCATGGCAATATAGCGCCAATTTTTTAAAAACTAATCATTCTATACTTCGTAAAATTGATTCATCGTCGCGATCAATCTCAAACGTTGTACGCGCGCAGACTTAACAAAGGTTTTCAATAAAAAAAATCCTCACCGACACAAACGCGACAGTGTTCCGGTGAAACTTATATCAGGTCTCGAAGATATTCGATCGGAAATTTTCTATCGGTGATTTCGCAACGTAGGCTAGTGTACTGTAATAGCTTTCATCAGCTAGTATTAGATTCGTTATAAACGATAACCGTAGCTGGTCGAACTTAACCTTTCTGGCGACAATCAACGATTACGTTGCGGATCTTTAAAAAGAAAACAGGAAATCACTGAGAGCGATACTTGCAAAGGAAGCTGTTTACGAGATTTAAGATTCTTAAGGCAGGTCCTTTATTTTTTCAGTTGTTTCACATTGAGGTGGCCCTGGGTAGGCTGGTGATATCGAATTAGTTGTGATCAGCGACGGAAATATTGTAGCGTTTGGAGGAACCGTGAATTCCTGTCACGCAAGCTCGTTTTTCTTGCAGGTCTTGGTTTGGTCTTGCTTGGGCAACGCGTCGGTATCTTAGCAACCGTAGGTCAGATCGCGCTTGCCACTGCCTCCAAACAAGATTGTCCAGAAATATTACTGAAAAATAATAGAGCTAGAAATATATTAATAATACGATAGTTTGAATTTTCTCCAATTTAAAATCTTGTTAATTGTTATGTATTATTATCTTAAAGCTAATTAACTATAATAATATATAAATATATACATATATATTGATTATTATACAAATACGAATAATGCCTAAAAGTTCAATATTTCCAAAAGTATTTAGCGCGATGAGGTTTTTTTCGTCGTACATCAATTAAAACATTTAAAAACGAGGCGTAGCCGTTCGAGTAATTTATATTTTCAAACAGTTCTGCCACATTTTCAACTAGCAAAATAAATTAATTCTACTACCATTTTAAATGCCCTAGTCAGTAGAGAATGAACATGACCTAGAATACATTTACAATACTTATTATGTATTAAATATTTTACATATCAAATTAATTCTATCTAAGTAATACTTAAGGCGGTAGTTAAGTTAACGTCCCCTGATGAGTCTTGGAATTGGGGTTAGTGTATTTTTTAGCTAATCTTTTCAAGTAAAAACTCATATCGGTGCTCAAACCTATAAAACGAAAAACAAGCTTCCTTGAGGCACGCTCGGTGCCCGACACTGTAAATAGCCACAGCCTTGTTGATTAATGAAACAAATTTTATTCTGTAAAAATACAAATAAAGTATAAAATTAATTTATTTCTAAAATATTAATTAATCGATTAAATTACGGTACGGTGAGAAAATCGCAAGATGCCACGTAAAGCGGATAGAGTAGGATTTTTCTCGGCTTACAACGCGCGATAGTACAAAACAAGTGATTGCTCGTATTTATCTAATATTGTCTCTTTCTCTTTCTCTCTCTCTCTCTCTTTTTCTCATAACCTTGTTAACAAGTAGCCGTCTTTGTCTTGCGTTCAGCCGGCTCGCGGCACAACGACGCTAGCTTGTCGAAAATAATACGGAATGAAAAGCTTGAAATCCTCAGCAGTCCACTTCTACGTCTATGTTTCAATATGTCTCTTTGAAATCCCCTTTAAAGTTCCGATTTTTTTGTTTGAATGGCCTGTTAAAAAGAATCCTAAAATAGTTTAAAATATAACTTTCTGTTGTGTTTGTGTCTTCTTTTTAAGATAATGTTTTTCTTGATGTCTGTCTGTGTAAACTTTAAATTAGGATTATTATTATTTGGCATCTTATCATAAAATTTTATATTTAAACAAGTCAGAGGAGTGCAAGCCAAATAAGCAGCAAAAAATATTCATTCTAATACACAAGTAAAGTATCACCAATATGTAAATCGTTGGTACAGGCGTAATTAAAACGTATGACAGGCAATTAAAGCAAGATCATTGGTATGATTCACATGTCGTGGTATTGTATTTGGAATTCATGGAGAATTAAAATGTTTCATTTGACAGATTTCCCAAAATAAGGTTTAGTCAACCGTCAAATGATAGTGAACAGAGAATTTGGAATCTAAATGTTTCGGGAGCGTTCTTCCAAACAGCCCTGCAGTTATTTTGGACAAGCTAGCGTCACGGATGGCAATATTAACAAGACGAAAATTAAAATAAAGAAGAGGCACCAATTTGCTGTAGCTAGCTCATTTCGAAAGACATTTCGGAAAAACCTGCAAACACCAAGAATGTAGCATTCAGACATTTTAAATTTTAAAGAAGTTAAATTTAAAAAAATAGCAAAAAAAAGCAAAAAGAATTTTGAGAGAAAAAAAAACATTTTATTACCTTAAATCTAATTTAATATATAATCAAAAGTAATAATATCGACAAAACAAAATAGTTTTAGTAGCATTTTAATACATGACGGAAGGGAACGGAAAATAAAACCATTTTTATATATTGTTGTTGTGTCTTCGTTGTCGTGAACATTTCTAGATACAATTATTTAGTTAACATTTTGGGACTTACGATTTCGATTCGCCTCCAATCGTTCAGAATCAGCGCAATTACATTTCAAAATAAAGTTACGAGCAATTCATGCAATAGTTTGCAAAAGGCAGATGGTGCAAATTGTTTTAGTTTCTTAAATTGATCTTTTTAAATATAAGTTTAAATGCACTTATCTTTTATGCATATTTTGTACATCCTTTTGTTGCAATGCTTATAAACTGCATACTACGTGTTTTTGTTTGGTTTTGAGATTATGGTAAAGGTACTTATTTTTTATTTTCTTGATTATTTACTAGGTTAAATATTTTGATTAGGTTCTTAATTAAACCTGCTTAAAAATTATAATTAAACATCACAGTATTTTTGTTTTTAACAGCATTATGTTATTCCGGCATCCAGACACCTTGAAAGTATTTTATAAAATAAGTTTGTTAGGCGTTTAAAACCCGTCGAATAACGTGACATATTGGAGGCGAACGATGCAGAACCCGAATGCGATAGAATTCTTCGACTGTTTACCACTTCCCCATGCACTTGTACAATCATTGGCCTACTTTATGTCGAGCGTTTGGAAGAAATCTTTTCCCGAAGCAATCGCTTCATTAACCTTCCAAAGACGACGATTTGTTTTACCAAGCTGGGTTTAAACTTCAGAGATGTAACCCAGCAAGAAACATGACGTTTCAATTCTGAGAATCTTAATTCATTCATTTCTTGAAAGCTGTCAATCAAAATCCTTCAATTTTCAATGGCACTTATACCCATTCTGAAATTTTGAAATCTTGGAATGTCAAGAAGATCTTGTAGTATTCCAAAGCTTATTAGATCAACTGATAGAGAATAAAAATTGTGCTAAACGCATTCTGTAACCCCAAACACGTATTGTAGGTACGTCGCTTTTCCGAAAATGTAGAAAATAATTTGCTCCTAACTTTCCCTGGGAGTTTTTGTCAGAAATCCTGGTAAGTTTTGGAATGCAACCCTTTTACGCTCATCTTGTCAAAACAACAATGTTTTTCAATTGTTAAAAATGTTTATAAAATTTTTTCACAAAGGCAGTTAATTTTTGTTTCAAATTTTTTCCATGTCAAAAACTACTACGGGCTGGTAAACTGTATATTAGGTGACTTAAACATCGCTTTACGCCCTTTCTTCTCAACGTCAGGAAAACAGTTACAACTCAGTGGCTATTTTCATGGTGATATTTCATGAACGCCTTTTTTTTTAATTATCTCCTACATTTTTTTAATCAGTGCATAGATTTTTGTTTTTTCACTGTCCAATTGGAAATTTTTCTGCTTGCTTGAAAAGCAGTCAAACTGCCTCTGTGCCGAAATTTGTAGGGCGGTGAAATCATCCGCTTTTTTCTTCGTAAGCGCCTCTAGAATTGAACCTTGGGAAAAGCTCCGCAGTAAAAGCACGACTTGGATTTTCGTCGACTTGTCTCGATCGTCACACTTGTTTTGCTGTCTCCCAAATCGCTGTAATTTGCTCAGCTTTCGACTTTGAATTTAGCTCTAAAATTCATATGTATTGTTAACAGTGCATTTTTTTTTATTAACAAATGTTTTATTAATCATTTGTTAAAGCAACTGACGTTGAGATCCTTGGCGCATTAGTCCTCGTCTCAAAATAAATTTGCTTTCAAGAATTTTGCTTCCCGTTTGATTAAACGTGACAAACATTAACATTTCAAGTTAAGGCCCCAATGTGCCGATTCTTTGCAATCTTTTGACAGCAAAGTTAGCTCAAAAGAAAGCTGCTCCTCCCTCTGTGGACTACGTTATGCTCCTTGGGACAAATCGAAACAATGTGGCGACCTAGGCAATCGTTTGTGTTTTATTACTTAAAATTGGGTCCACATTTTTGGTTGTTATGATTTATACCTTTCCCATAACAACTAGTATTGTTAAACTATTTATAATTAATTGATAATATTGATACTTATTATAAAATAATGTGAAGAAAAAATGTGTTTATTTATTTATTTTTCCAGTTATTATTTTTAATATTGTTAAACGTAATGTTTAAATATCTATTTATTACCCGACCTTAAGGCGGGGTATTTATCTTGTAAAACAATATTGTCCTTCAATTGTAGAAGAATTTTTTGCTTAAAACGAAATAAGATATTCGATTTATCGTTGAAAGTGTACTGTTTCTTACCTCTACGCCTGGCTTGCTGATTTTCAGTGGTTTTGAGGTTCATTTGCTTGCTGAACATTTGCATTTTTTTTTTAGTTTTGCATATGTTTTGTTTCAAAGACAATGAGGTTGATTCTCAGATGTTTCTTGATTGTTTGGAAGTCATTATCTATCAAAAATGTTCTTGAAATCTTTGAAAACAAACGCAATCGTCGGGCCATTTCTTCAAATTGACATGAAATGTGTACCCTAGAAGTTTTAGTTTCTTTCCTACATCACTGAATTATGTTTTCCAAAAGGGTTGGACGGCGATCAAGTGCTCGTCAAGCAGCTGAGACTTTTCCGTATTAAAATTTTTCATGTTCTGATTTTAAAAGTTATTCAAGTAAAAAAAAAACTAAAAAAAACTGGGCCATTGCATTTTTATTTGGCCCATAAAAATAGATTGATAGCTCTCCTTTAAAACCCATGGACTACTGGAATCCTTAACTGCAGTTGGAATTGGTGAAGTCGGTTTGCATTACTCTAAAATTATCTAATAAGGAGTGGACAGTTTCCTCAAAATTTCGATATAATCTTTTTCGACGCCCAAAGGGTCGCTCCGCTTTAATAGTATTTTGATTTCGGCGGGCCCCCATCAATGGGGCGCTAAAATTTCGCAGACAGCCAATGGGAAGGCGTCAATGAACCCAAGAACAGACATCCGGATGTGACGTCCAGCCAGTCGTCTCTCGTAGTTTTGATATTTCTCACGCAGAGCATGGCCCTTATTTCTTCTAAACGTCATTTCAACAATCGTCCCGGGCGATTGCGAAAAATCGAGTGATCTATCAATGAAATAGAATATTGCGCTAAGGACCATGAGCAGTCGCTCTATCGTGTGATTTTTCGAAGAGTTTACTAGACGCAATGAAAGTGATCGTAAAATCGGCTACGACGGTCGGCCATTTTATCTGTGGCTTTTTAACCATCAGTCTACCAGACATAGATTTATATTTTAATTAATATCTAGTGATTTGTGCGCGAAATATTGGTGGCTATTCACCAAGCAAGGATACTTACATCTGTTAAAATACGCTGGATCAAGAAAAAGGTACGTTTTGTGCGTATGTAATGGAGTTTTTGGCGTTGGAAAATCGCTGGTACATCACGGCTTAGATGACATTAATATTCGCAATTGTTTGTTTCGTATAACGTAACCAGATAATTTGCATCTATGATAAATCTCATTGCACAAAATCTGTCGGTCATGAATTTTGGTGGACATTGCATTTTGTTTCAACCCGCTAAATCGTCACCAATCCTTTTAAATATTGTGTCAAAGTTGACTCAGGTAGGGTAAGATTGTCATTTTTAGGAAATGGGGTACAATGCAGTAGGCCTATCCTCTTCATTTCAATCATTGCGCTCCGCAAATCAAATTAGATCACATCGGTTTTCGTGCGATTGTTTGTGTTAATCAAGATTTTTTCTATTTACAGAGCAAAATCTTAAAACAAATTGACTATAAACCAATCGTGATTGACTTCTACAACAGTTACAAGTAGTGAATAAAAAAGCTTTAATTTTCTGGTTTGGTGCATCTCCATTTTAGGATCAGTGCAATTGTTTCATGTTTTGCTAGGCCTATCTGTTCACTTGATAGAAAAACTAGATTCACCACCAGTTGGATAGTTGTTGTTCTAATGCTACAGGTTTAGGTTATACAAACAGTGAACTGTGAAGAGAGTGTTGTGTACAAGGACTATGGAAATAAAGTAGGTAGTTAGACAGATAGGCATGTCCAGGATTTGAATGGATCTTTTAATGAAATTCATTTCTGTCAGTGTGAAATTAATTTGAGGTTATGTTTGATTTTTAGGCGGATGGAGCGGAGAGAAAGCCGCGTGGTATGACCGAGAACCGGTGGATTTCGGGAGGTGGTGAGTAACTTTCAATTGTTTTGCCTTACGCTACTAGAAACCTAACCTGTACTGACAGTTGATAGTGTCTGTTTGACCAGGTGTCTACGCTTGTGTGCACCGCCCAGAAAAATTGCAGCAATGTCTAGTAAAGTCTAATGGTAAATTTTCAGGACAGGAAAGCTGCCACTAGTTGTTGTGCCCCAAAATGCATGTTGGCACAATGCAGTGCCAACATAAAGATATGATTACCTACCTTATCTTTGTGTCAAACCATATCTCCTACAGAACTTGATCCAATTATGCTCTGTTTTTGTGCTACCAATTCTGACAGCAAAAACTTCTAGTTTTATTAAACATTGCCAGTAAATTTTCATTTTCACAATTGTGCCCAACTTCTCTGATAATGGCTGGTACCACTCCTTTTTATTCTGGCCAGGACAACAATATGCTGAAGAGTGGTCTTAGCATTTATCGGAATGTCATGGCTCAATCTACAGCTCATTCTACATTTTAAGCCTGGTGTACTTCTAGGTCTCTTAAAATTGGACCTGCATTTTAATTTGAACTAAGCAAATTTTATTAGATTGCACATCATAACTTCCAAGGTCCTGTATGTTCATAATTTACTTTACGTCGACTGTGAGGTGTTTCAGAATGCAACCAAAGTGTCGAAAAAATTGATCCTGCCACAAACGTTGGTACCTAGATCAGCTGAATGTTGAAACATAGGAGCAGTTGTAAATTGGCAACTAATTCTTCTAGGGTAATTGTCTTGTTGAGATTCATCACGGAAAATCTTGGACCAGTTCCAAAGTCGAACGAATTTAAAAAAGCTGCATGGTAGTTATTTTATTGAACTGCTAGTTGTCTTTTAAAATGCCAAAGGTTGGTTGGTCCAAGCATTTTCTAATCTGTTGCTGATCCTGTTTCTGACATTTAGGCTTTGGTGGCAACACGCAACACGTTTATTTGTCTCAGAGCTGTTTTAACTTTAATAGGCAACACTGACTGGAAGTATTTACGGGTGACAGTGGCGAAATTGCATGCAGCTCATTTGATGGTGTACCACTCAACGCATGTTACATGTTTTTAGTGTCATTCTGTGAAAGATTTTTCTGACTTTGGTGACACTGCAAAACCTGTGTATTTGCTTTCGAGCAGTTGCGAGAGCTAAGTAGTTAACTTATGGAATACAAACCAAGAAAAAGACCAGTGGCCAGTTTTGCCTGACAAATTGCAAATCTATCTCATTTATAAAATCGGTTTAGTTAATTTTGATTCCAAGTGAGCTGCACATTTGTTTTCTCGTAGTTAGGGTGACTGGCGCCACACATTAAATGGTTTCCACAGCTCAGCTCAGCTCAGCAGCAGTCTGCGGGTCAGATAACGTTGACTACGAAAGCATAACAGTTCCTGTATACTGGGCTGTGGTTGACGCGATCTGGAATGCGTTTGTGCTTCAGGGTCGTTCAGGTTCTCTCCATAGAGCAAATTGCAACAAGATTTTAAAAAACAGCCATTTGATTACCAAGCTACAGTGCGGGTGGAAGAGCTGAACTAACCGTGGTCACCTAGAATAATGATAACATGTTAAATGTTCTCTTCTGGATCAAATCAGGGAACTGCGTGCTGGACATTATGTGACGAGGTGCTTGTTCCGCTCTCCGCAAAGTAGTGGACACTCGCCGTCACCACTGTGCTTGGCTTTCTGTGGTTAGAAGTAGAAATGAATACAGTGAAATACAGTCCCCAATACTTGAAAGATTCGTGACTTCTTGTCACAGGCAGCTGACAAGTTTTGATTGTCGTGGCAAATGGTGTGGAACTTATGCCCAGGAAGTCGTTGCCAGCCTTGGGAAGGGGATGCATTTCCTAGAGCTGGAATGTGCAAAAAAACACTAGCGGTGGAATTTTTTAGGATACTGGATACTGGTTTAAATGAGGGGAGGTTTTGTTATCAGCTTGATGCCAAATCCGATCAAATATACATTCTGATTCTGATCCTGATCATTAAAAATAAATAATAAATACTCCAATTCTAGAGAAAGAAAAGTTAAGATTCCTGTTCTGATTCCAAGAATTTCAAGCACCTAAGAACCAGGACCTATATTTTCTCACAGTTATTTTAAAGATGTTGTTTACCTTTTCCCATCAAGGTTGACATAGCTGAGAGATTTTAATGGTGGTTAAAATTTCAAATTCATTTCCCAAAGTTAAAGAGTAAAAACTTCTGGTCCCAGTTGCACAAGTTCAAAAATGACAATACAGGATAGGTTTTTTTTTTAAATTGCAAAAATATCACTGCTTGGTCCACGGTCAGTTCATACACATTTTTATTTCAATAATGTCTTGTCCGCTCAGTGCAAGGTAGCACAACCCTGCGCTGACCTGGAGGTCCCAAGTTCGAGTCCTAGAATGGGCCTACATTATTTCAATAAAGTTGGCACTGAACTCCTAATAAAATATTCATAATTGATGTTATGATGTTATGTTCCATTATTAAACTGGAAACACTTTCTGCTGCCTCCTTCAAATATTGTAGAATGACCGTAGGATACACGGAACATTAGATGGCGGATGGGCCTTGGGGAGGAGGAGGAGGGGGGGGGGGG
>LVVV01432041.1:0-12459 GCA_001676325.1 Amphinemura sulcicollis
CCAAGAAGGCCAAGAAGGCCAGAAGGCCAAGAAGGCCAGAAGGCCAGAAGGCCAGAAGGCCAGAAGGCCAAGAAGGCCAAGAGGGCAAGGGTGAAACGTCGTGTAGTGAATGACAACTTACGCATGCCGTCGCTATCAGCGCCGACGAGATAGAACACCTGGGTGAAAAACTTCTCGCTTCCGATGTACGTCACAGTGTACTTCCCATGGCCTTCCGTCCAAATCACCTTGGCCTTGCCTTGGAAGTGCAGTTTCAGCCCTGAACATGCCAATATGGTTTGAGTGAATGACATAGCTTGTGAAACTAGCCTAGCTTGGAAGGGACCCAAGGCTGATATCGGTTCCGGTACTTTGACTGCTCTGTCCAATAGTGCCAAGGGCTGGCCACCCTGTAGCCTTTTGTACCCATCTTGAAAGGTAGATTGAAGATTCGTCATTGGTTAAATAATGGGATCACGTAATCACCTCTATATCATCTCTAATCTCACGTTTTGTGGACGAACGCAGCAAGGGGGCGGCAGTATTAACCTATTCGTGACTGACGCCATTCTCGGTAGTATCATGAAGACCTTACCTTCTACTTGCTTGCTCTTGCCCATCACAATCACCACCCTTCCTGTAATCATGGTGCTGTACTTGTGGCTCACGTAGCTTCCCGACGCGTTGTCCAGGTGAATCAGGAACGTGTGCAGCCCCATCTTCAGGGGTAGCTACTTATCAACGACTCTTGTAACACGACCTAGCTGTTGCTGGGGCAACCCTTCTCGGTTACCGCCCTAGTGTGTTAAACTGCTGAACACGACGCTCACGTGCAGAGTTTTCACATGCGATCGGTCTGAACCAAACAATTGTCAACATTCGTGTAAAAATTGTCAGAAAAATTCCCATACCAAGTTATTTGTACCAAAATAACCGCCTTCAATGTTAAAACGAAAGCTTTGTACTGACTTTGAAATTAAAATGCTGTGAAATTTGGTGCCACTTCGGGACAGCCCGACGGGAATCACTGCCACTTCGGACGTGATATTTCGAGCTAGCCCCAAGTACGCCGCGAGGAAATTTAAATTCAATGACGATTAGATAAGGGTTGATAAGAGCTCGTTAAGGTCGTAAGGCGTAGTCCCTTCGCAAGTGTCACTTAAGTCTGCGCACTGGCCGAACGGTTTGGTTATAACTGTTCTTATCGCTGTCAATGCTGGTGACGTGATTTGCCGCTAGTCGTCGACGGTGGCAGTGGCGTTGGAGCAGGGAGGGGGCAAGGGGTCTCGT
The DNA here is from genome assembly GCA_001676325.1 of Amphinemura sulcicollis. Taxonomy (NCBI): domain Eukaryota; kingdom Metazoa; phylum Arthropoda; class Insecta; order Plecoptera; family Nemouridae; genus Amphinemura; species Amphinemura sulcicollis. The sequence goes on from LVVV01432041.1 coordinate 1,270, forward strand.
GCCCTCCACCCTCGGCTAGACCCAGGGGACATTCGGGGGCACATTTACCCCGGATGTTACCTATTGCCTGATAAGAAACAGCTGTAGCGGCAAAGAATTATGACACATATAGAAATAACGTCATTTTTTGTCACATTCTCATGTTGAAAGTTGAAATCATAGTAAAAGCACAATTACAGAAATATAATCTATCCCCCAAGCTTATCCCCTTAGCACGCAAAAGTACCTAAGAACCTGCGAGCAAGTTGTGGACGGTTGCATTATTGCAACACTAAGTCATGCCATTAGGGAGGTCCCGTCAATAATTAAAACAATCGCAAATTTTATGAGAAGTATTTCAAGTGCTTTTTGTAGATTCGTTTTCAGACCACTTTTGACATATTCTGCGGCACAAAGCAAAGCAGTAAGAAAGGTGGTGGGGATTGCATGTGAAGTTACGTTTCGCCCATATTTGCGCCGTAGCTGAGGACATTTCTTGAAATCAAACTGCGCGCCAAAATGTGCTGTCTAAACTCTAATGAGTGAAACGTGGTGGGTGTGTATCATACGACCCACGCGCAAGTGATTACGACATGTTATCTACAAGTACAACTCGATTCAGTCTCATTCAGTCTTGACATTGGCCCTCTTTGCCTGTCATTTATTTTCTGTGTTGTGATATGGATAGATTCACTTTGGTAATACAGGACAACTCAACCTAAAGAAACGCCTGTGGTAGCAACAACCACGAGGTTAATACTCGTAACCTAACCTAAAACACGTCAGCATGCACGTTCACATGCAATGCGGCAATGGTGCAGCGAATTGTATCGCATTGCCTCCACGGCAGAGCTGATGATCCTGTGACGTCACCGCTGAACAATATGGCCAACCAGCCGCTGACGGCTTAAAATGGATTTTTTATTGATAAACCAAAATTTTGTTCAAACAGTGTTTTTTTTTTGAATGCATACCGATTACACGGGCGTAACCTCATCCATCACATTTCGAGGCATATTTGCTTCAATGTAATAACTAACGTACTTATAATTAAATAATTTAGTAGTAGTAATCTTTCTTAATTAGCAAAATTGCTATTTTTTCTATAAGATACATAGTTAATACATAAACACAACAATAAATAATAATGTCTTACAATTAAGAGTAAAAAATATCCCAGTATAGGGTTACCTCATTTTTTCTAGGAATTAGTTTGATTTGAACTTAGTTGATTAACGCTATGTTACACATTATCTACAAACACAAAGAAAGTCACAACAATTAATAACTCGTTGAACGTCCCAAAACGTTTTCTTGAGGTATACCAGCAACAGCTTCCTAATAGATTTGTTTCTCGTTTTTCGCCAACTGTCAAGAGTCCGGTTCAAAGCCAGCGTTCGTGAACGGTTGGCCAGTAAGCACCCCAAATTTGACCGGCGTCTTAAGCTTCACGTTTCCGTGCGCGCCGGACGTGATGGCGACGACGGCCACGTAGTAGTCGATGTCGAGGATATTGCAAACATCGACGTTGATGGCCGTTTCGGAAGGGAATGGCAAGGCGATGGTTTGGCACGATGAACTCTTTTTCGGGGTTGGTCCAAGCTTAAACGTGCACAACGTTTTCTTAGTCAGCATTGTCCTCTTTTTGGGGGGCTTCAGGCGGCATGTTGTGTACTGGAAGCCAACACAAGGTACTTACAATAAATACTAATTTATATTTTAAATGTAAGGATCACATTGTTTGAAAAAACTCGGCTGTAAGTAAGACCAATTTTAGTAATCGGTCCAGATCCAAAGAGTTAGGTATTGTAAAAATCTGTGTACCCATTGGATCCCGCCGCCGAGGGCAGTACCTTTTTGAGTTTGCCGACCACCTCGTGAACGTCCACAATGCTGTCGTTCTCCAAAGCTACGGTGATAGGGAAAGGTTGACCAATAACTACGCCCCTCGAGGGAAGACTCAGCACCAAGGTCAACTGACCGGAGCCACAACAGAAGCATCCGAAACCCTTGTCAACTGTCTCTTTCACCGGCATCTGTAAACACAGCAAAATACCGCGGCTGGTTCCGATGGCGCATGGTTTACCCCGCTCCCGGCTCTGAAAAGTAGCCCTTGCTCTTGCACAACACCAAGCCACATGTGAGTGTGACTCCTCGTTTTACCATGGCATTGTGTTGGAGGGAATGCAAGTCGTGCAGAACAACCGCCAGTTCCTGAACTTGGGATTAAATCTGTATCGTAAGGGCCTAGCCGCTGGCCTCTCTCCCCCAAGAGAACTAGCCAGACTTGTAGCGGCCAATCACAGTGAACCGAGAACTCATGTTCCTCAATTCTAATATTATCAGCTGATGTTCAACCAAAGTGTCGTTTCTTTTTTACTGTTTGGCGGTTTAGTATAGCTAAGACGCAAACGATAAGTAGCATTGACTAGTGAATTTCCAAAAGGAAAGGCCGATGGGCTGTAGGCTAGTACAACCGTTTTTCGACCGAAGGGCTGTATAGTACCCAGCGCCCCCACCATGCAGTGCTCACCATGACCCTCGCCGGAATCCTGCTGATGTCAATCGCGGGGGCGACTACTGTCAGAAACTTGCTGGCCTTGAAGTTGGTCTTCCAAGGTCGTTTGACGACGGCCGCTACCTCGTAGGTGACCTTACCATACTCCTCTTTGCACGACGAGGGCAGGTTTGGCGGCAGGGTCAGTGTGAAGGGGTAACTGGTTTCCCCGCTCGGTAGCACGATCTTTTCGCCTGGCGCGATGCAGAAGCAGTGGCTTAGCTACTTTCGCTGGGACACCTGTATCTTTTTAGTGCCTTTTTAAAAGTTCAGGTGAAACATTTTTTTGGATTAAAACTGAAATGATTATTGGTTGTGAGGATTACAGCTCCAATGGGACAAATTTCTTACTACCACCACAGATACTAAAACTTATATCTGTGCTACCACCATTATAAAAGCTTAACGTACCCAAAAGAGTGAGATTTTATGTTGCACACAAGATCTTTGTACAGATATTTTAGAATATTTTAGAATTTTCTTAATAGCATTTTTATGTCTGAAATTTCACGTTGTGGAAACTGAAATTATTTAACCAGCGTCCATTATTCACTGACATTGCATTCAGTGATTGACCTTACCTTTGGCACCAGCTAGCCAAACAGTCTCGTGAAAGAAAACCTCGAACGTGGAATAAGTCACCGACCTCCTCAGCGACTTGGTTTGACTCCACAAGACGAACGCCATCCCTTTGAAACTGAGTTTGATACCTGCAGAAAGCAATGCGTCGAATTGTGAAGACATTCCACCGTGGTGCCACGAGTTTCTCGTCAAAGAAAACTGCTTAATGTACCTTCCACTTCTTTGCTCTTCTCCATGCCCACCACGACCTTCCCGGTCACCTCGACACCGTCGTTGTGTCCTTCCTTGTTCGGACTAACAAACCTCCCAGTCGTGTTGTCCAGAACTACCACTAGCGAGTTCCCAACCATCATTGAAGGTCACCTCCAACTCAACGCGTTGTTGCTTTCACTAAAGTTATCTGTGTGCAGTTGTAATAGAGTTTCAAAGTGATAGAAACATTGAAAAAAGCTTTTGCACAACGCTCATACATTCACCGAGGTGAGCCCTACGCCAGTGTGAAGATTAACTCACTCACTGTACACCCACTAATCACTGTGTTATCAGAAACACACGCAAAGGTCTGATAGTGAGCGTCGTGAGATTTCGTTACAACTCGATCGAGGTGATAAAAGTACGCGAATCAGAGAAAATTAGTGTGGCTGAAGGTAAAGGTCATGAGGTAATATAAGCTCTCGCTGTGGTTAGAATCTGTTAGCTTTGAAGATGAAGATGAAAGAATAATAAAACAACCAACGTTTTTTGAATCAATAAGTGATACCTATTTGGTACTACATATTTCCAGCATCAATTAGCTGTATATGTTTATTCCATGTCAGTTAATCCACATGGAATTTCAACCAAAATTCGATCTCAGCTCAGTAAACCCTCGTCCTGCCTAAAAGGTTCTAGAGGTGAGAAACATAAACCGATCGTTCCTTTTTGTCACGTCCCTCGTTTATTCGATCGACGCATCTGCCAGCTCTAATTCCCAAAACGCTTGCATTATCTTTCTTATCGGCAGCCCGAGGCCACGCGTTAGGCGTGCCTGGCGATATCATCTCTGAATGCAGCCACCCAGCCAGGGCAGGAGCGTACCTTCACCCTTCTTCTGCCAAAAAGAGGGGGCTGCCTCCCCCCTGGCTGTCAAGACACTCGAAACACGCGGGGCACGTGGCAGAACGAAACGAGGAAAGCGATTTCAATCTGGGCACAGCATTGATTTTCAAACGAGACTCCTTGGGGACTTCGGGCTGGTTTGTTTATCAGGAGCGTTTAGAAATAACGAAACGTTTGTCGCTAATGTATGATTATATGTAAGCTTCGATTTTGTTGGTGGTATTCGGGTGTGTAGACACTGACAGAGATGTTGCTAACCTAAATGGGTTGGACCAGCATGGAGTTCGACATTTTCACACGTAGGCCGAAATAGAACTGCTCGCAATTGTTATGGTGGTCACTTGTTTGACTTTTCAATGCAGTGTTGCAAATTAACTTGTGTTATTTCTCAAGGGGAGTAGACTTTCCGAAACGCCGAAGGGTTTTTCTCTGGGAGTGAAGCGATTCGTCACTAATCCAGTAATGTCGTTGGGACATCCCTGGGGACAAAGAACTTCATGACAGTAAACATGATATGCCATTGCAGAGAGTAAGCACATATCAGTACTGTCGACCAGCCAGCCAGGAGGAGATGAGCGGGCTGGTCAGTCTCCGTGCACGTCCGAGCTGTTCACATCATCCGAAATTATATATTTAGTTGCGACACACTGGTGCGGAACAGTTGTGTGACTGTTTGTTCCTCATAACCACGAATAAAGGGGAAAACTCGAAACTGACGGCCCTACTTTTCCAAGAAGATTCAATTATTAGATTAGATCGATAATCAATCACAGTTCCCGGCCCAGACATTGCGCATGTCTGGCAATCACGTTATGATGGATTGAACGCCCTTTGCGGTGTAACTTGCAACCTACCCTTCCCCACCCCCACCACAACCCCTCCTGATGTCAGCTGGGCTAGGGAGAGAAGCCCGATATGCGTTCTTGCTTGCTTGAAAATATCGCATCTCTGAACTCCATGTTATATGATTTAGATAGGTATAGTTTGCTATATGCTATACCTATAGCAGACTTGGGCCCGATTTTACCAAAACACTCCCGAACTACTATGTAGTTAGTTAACTCATAGTTGAAACCCAACTAACACTTCAACTAGGAGTTGAATGAGTTGGCAAAACCGGGCCTTAGTAACAGGAGCCATCGCTCCAGGCATCAAGTCCACGATTTAATACATGCAGACCAAGTGGATAACATTTCTCAATTTCCTTCTGAATTATAGCGATCGTCATCGCCTGCAGCCATGGTGCCTGCAAAAACGTGGTCACATATCGGGAAAGTTAAATTCGTTTGGGTTCAGTTTTTATTTTGACGCTTGCTCAAAGTCAGTTTTCGTGTTTTGCTTGGTGCTCTTCGCTGCTTGTGTTACCTGGTTATCTGTCTTTACAAACTAACCTCAAGGTTCCTTCGCAGTAACTTTTAGGCTGCCAACGTCTGAAATGTGGCGGTGTACAGCAAAAGATTTGCAGGGGTATATTCGCAACGAATTGTGCTCCTACTGCTTTGTTATTTAGACTGATCACGTTCTTTTCTTGCAATCCGCAGGGAATTTATCTCTATTTTGTACAACGAACCACACGCGTATACACTCGTGTATACTTATTTTCGCCCTGGGTTACAGACACCCGAGTAACTGATCAACCTGGCTGCCCATCGAACTACAAGGCACCTGGTAAAATATTGGCTTTTGGACTTGGCTAACATTTTGCAGAACTTGCAGAGAGTGAAACTGCAACTGAGTTGCAATATAAATAGACGCTCACGACGCACAAAATTGCAATGGTTTCTTTCGAGTTTCACTTTCAGCCAGATTGTACACAAAAAATTTGTAGTGGAAGTCTGAATCTAAAGAAATAAAGTGTATAGGTATAGAAACATACGCGCGGCACAAGAAGCGAAAGAGTGAATACAAGTAATCCACGAGGATTCGGAATAAATCCTAGGCCCGTTAGGAGCCTAGCAGAGTCGTATTTATTTTTATCTCCCGTGACATGCATGTATCTATCTGGATCTCGCAGCAAGGGAAAGATTCCGTCGTTATCCCCTGAGGGGGTACAGGGGGTGGGGGCGGGATGGAGGGAATGGGGTAGCCCAGCGATTTCAGGAAAGATTTATTGGGGGTCGATGTTGGAGTAAGACCTTGCCCGCATGATGAACATCACGTGTGATTTGTTCCAGAGAAAATTTTCTTATTTTCGTGAGGTTAAAGTTAGCAGAGCTAACTGATGGATTAACCCTAAAACAGCACGGATTATTTGTACAGATTGCCTGCCCATGAATCTTCTCTCTGAGCGGGGACGCGTGCTACTGGCTGCAGCAATTTTGTGGGTGCTGAATTGCTAAATGCTGGAGCAATTCAACTGCAACTTCTGTACGATGATTGGCGTTTCCGTCATCGTTTCAGTGAGCTTGGTGGGCGCGTTCTTTTAGGACGGTTAATGAATAATAAATATTGACCTACCATGACACGCATTTATATAAATACATTTTCAGTTGTACCTTTATGTGTTTTTAGGCATCATTTTTTTAAAGAGACTCTAACACTACAGTCCGCGTATCATGTTTCCTGTATCAACGACAGGCTCTCAACAACATAATACCAATGCACAGAGTAAACTCTCTATATCAGTAAATGTTTCAAAAGACTGTAGGAGGGCCATGAGATGGCACTAAACATTCTGATGGGAACAGACTGTGCAAAGACATAACTAACGTACATTCCGTTTGATTGCTATTAATATGTGAAAATGTTTTCAGATTAATAGTCTTCGTCCGTCGCGTGCTGCATAACTAATTCCCTGGTTAGCTTCCAACTCCAACCGCCGCATCGCCAGCGCGCCATTCGCCCGTGGACCAAAGGGCAACTAATTGCCAGCGAATTTCGAGCAAATGCAATTACACCGAGCGGAAGCTGCCTCGATGACGATTCCAATTGAACGGCCGCTGCGTCGCTGCAGTCGCGTCGCTCCTACATTCCAAACTCGCCCACGACAACATGTTGCAAGTGCACTGCTTGTAACAAAAATCAAGGGTCAATTTCGCAGTGCTCCCCTTCCGCCTGTGTGCCCCCTCCCACTGCCCCACCCCCCTTCGGTTTCACCATGTTGGAGTGTTGAGGGGTGGGGCGTTATTGGCCCTAAGGATCCTAAGTACTATTGGGATCCTCGCCTTGTCCGAACTCTCGATGAGCTTTCAGAGTGGCTCAAATCTCATGTAGTTGTCTTAAAATTGTCTTAATAGCATGTGACGTTTGGTTAAAATGGCAAATCCCTTGCAAATAGACTTTACCGACTCTTCCCTTCTTTCGAAAATGCACATAATTCGCGACCATTTTTGCAATAGTAAGTTCCCAAACAATCGAAATTCCCTGCAGATCTTGGCCCCGATGCGGCGGTTGTCGCAGTGAGGTACTTGTTCATGATTAGAGCGATCGAAAGAAGGGGCGGTCTAGGCCGCCCAATGGGTCACATGGCCGAGCCCGTGTATTAAAGAGCGATTCATCATGCCATCCGACAGCTCACCCTCCGACGGAGACGAGCACCCTTCGCCGCGCACCCGATATCCTGGATGTATTTCGGGAATCATGTACCCAGTCCACTGCAAGCATTGCGAGGGGAACCGCTACTTTTTCCCCGAAGTTGAAGCTCTCGAGATTGTGTGTTGTTGATAACGATAAATGCTGGTTGGTTGATTTTGTTATTTTAATTCGTCAGTTGGATGCCTGGTCTGTTGTTTGTTTCGCTCCCTCAAAAATCAGCTTTCCAGTCAGAATGAAGCCTGCCTACCAATGGGAACTATGGGAAAAAAGGCTGCAGAAACCATTGAGATGCGGATTTACTAAATCGGTGTGGCAAGTTGCAAAAAAATTAGTTGTTTGGTTTGTCCTAAACCTAAAAACTGACGTGTCTTTCCGTTTACCGTTTTTATGTTTCACGCTCATTTTAGGCACCTTATGGTGACTAAGAGCTGTCTAGATTGAAGACTTGTGATTTGATATTACTGACGCTGATGGAATCGGAAATCCGGATGATTTGATGCTCTGTATTGTAAATTAGAGATCCTACGAACCAATATGGAGATGTGTTTGAAACTCTAGCTCCTTTCACGTGTCTATATGGCAAGTGCCAGGAAACTACAATGTCATCAATCTTTGCCAAATCGTTCATGTAGGTCTTGGCATAATTATCGGTATTCCTTGCAAGAAAGAAAAACCTCGCTATACCTTACATGAAAAGTGGAAATACTTAGACGCGATGTGCAAAGGTCTGTGGTTTGTCCCGCGGTCTTCCGCCTCGATCGAGGTAATGATGCACAACGCCCCTGGGGAAGAGCAACGCGGAGAAGGACTCTGAAATGTCATTCCGAAGCGAGCGCCTTTCAACTTTTTCCCCTCGCCCTATTTGTCCGCCGGTCTTTTGGGGCGACACGGGATTTCGGGAACCCGTCCCTTGACGAGCGCTTCCAGAGAGCTAGACTTTCTGGGACGGACTTGTCAACTGCTTGGAGTTCCGCGGCAACATTTCGGACCTCGTCGATGTCGCTGGCAGTTGTCTGCACTGCAGGAAACAATAGACAACACAGCCGAAGATAAGCCCCTCTGAGGTCACGCGACACTCGAAGAGACTCTTGTGCTGAGATATTTTTCCGGATTGGAAGAGAATTCTTTTGAAATGTAGTTCGAAGCTGATGTATAGTCGAGTTTGAAGGGACATCGATTTTCCTGTTTGCTTCAGTTGTCCAAATTGATCGTCATACAATAATGGCGTTCATAATTACAATTCCTCATTATGTTATCTTGTTGATAAAGTTTCTATTACTTTTAGTAATAAGCGTGAGATCAGTTTCAGCTGATGCATGAATTTCACCGACCTTTAATTGTTCAAAGTTTGAAGTTTGAAGTTTTTAAAGTGAAGTTAGCGTGAAACACAAAGCATGCGAACATATTTCCCACAAGCTGCTATCGTCCTTGATGTGACGTCATAAAGGTTGATGTCCCTTCCACAGCGGCTGGAACCGCCGTTCCTCCAGAGTTCTGAAGTTAAGCAACAAGGTCCGAGCTGGGTGACAGAGGGTCACCGCCATAGACATCGCCAGATCTATTGGGTGACTCGAAGGTTGACGAGATTGAAGAGAAACCTTCGGAAACCGCGAGACACGTTTTAGGAAACTGTCGTTTCCAAGTTCTTAGGATGCAAATTGCGCGGTTGACAACAGATGTCTTCAATTACAGCTGTCTTCAATTTGCTGGAAGATCTTCCACTATTTTCTTCATTTCAACAGCTGGATCGAACGATCCAAACAAGCCGGAAACTATGCCCAGATAGACATTTCCATGATTACTTTTCCTATACTACAGTAGCTATTTTCCTTCATCCCATTTACCTAATTGGAATTTGTTCCGAAAGTTTGGTCTCCTTATCCGCAAAGCAGCAAGCACATTTAATTTTGACATATTCACCTTGCAGCTTTGCTTGAAAAGCAGAGACTGAAGGTATATATCGTTGCCACTTTTAAAACCTTGGACCTGAGTTCGATTCCCCAAGCGGGCGAACATTTTGCAAGGAAATTTACGATGCATCCGATGACAGCGCCAAGGCGAGCCAACTTTGTTGCGCCTATTTAAACTAATTGCAATCGATAGCCAAACGGCGAGCCGACCAACCGGCTGACAGTCGCACCGCACCGCACGAAAGTCCTCGGAATGAAAGTAGGACTCCGGGACGTAAAACTAAAAGGTTCGGCCACGTGAACACTGGACCCCCACCCAACCCACCCAAAAAAAGCTTGCACGCGTGTCTTTGGGGGAAACCAGCTATCGCAAAAAGAAAAACCTACTCGAACTAGAATCAAAACGCACCGTCCGCGTGTCCTATGCGACACGCCGAAGTGTGGCACGCAATTCTGAACTCGTATCAGTACTGTGGTACTGTGGTACTGTGAATCTCATAGGATTTTATTGTTCGAAAAAAAAAGATTTGTACTTGAAACAGAACTGATACATTGATGTATCTTTGTGAACTCATTAGCAACCCAAGCGATAAGCGAATCCAGATATAACTTTAAAAGTTGGTGGTATCAACTGACTAAACCGTTCAGAAAAGGTCATCTCTCCGATACCCGACACAGCGCAGTGCTGCTTAACTTCGAGGTAGCCCATCCAATACCCGAAACTGACCTGACACTGAAAGCTCAGCGAAAGCTGAACACGAAATCAACGTGGCCCAAACGACGATCGAAGCACGGCCCCGACAAACTTCTGTGGCGTGTCGGCAGGAGTCGAATTTTCTGAACTAAGTTGTGGTCTCCACGAAAAGTAAAGAGCTTCGATCACTTTAGGAGTGGCTATCTACTTGCCTGCTTCCTTTCCTTCATAAAAGTACAACTAAGACACAGGGATTTTTCACATCTTACGAATCATTGCCAGGGGCAATACACTGACAGACGGTATAACTGTCATATTACGCTTCCTCGACGTTTTTAAAGTGACCGTTACGTCCCCAATTTCTTCACCTCTTTGAGCCTTTACTAACCGGCAAAGCTATAGCTTGTTTCTTAGGAGGAAGACAGGTTGACTTATTTCTCGCAATCACCATGTGATTCATCTCACAACATCTTATCAACCTTGACAACCTTGACAATAAGAGCAAATTCCATTCATGTGAGAAATGACACGAGAAATGACATCGTACAATTTGGGTTAAAGTGGTGAAACCGATAACTCTTTTCTAACCTTATCTGCCAAGATATGAGAACACCATATCAGATTGAACTCTGAAAATCCTAATGTCACCACGTACTCCTCACACAGCGCGTAGAACCCCGTAACTCACTGCACCTTACCAATATGGCGTCAGCACGCTACTCGACTAACTCTCACCCCCACTGTAACTCTCAACAAAGAGTTCCTAGTAATTACAAGCCTCCCCGCTGACCCCACCCCCCCCTGCACCCGCCCCCCAACCCCCACACAGGCCCCCT
>LVVV01432042.1:0-12463 GCA_001676325.1 Amphinemura sulcicollis
ACTTAATAATAAAATCTACTGCCCATTGCAAGCTTTCGTAATTTAAACTAGTTTCTACTAATAAGCCTCAACCAGTCCTCAACCTTAGACTATAGATACTAGCCTGCATAGAGTATTTGAGTAAATATTTGTATTTCAATATTAATTATTAACAGAATGGTAAAAAAGGAAACTTGAAAGGTCACAGAATAAAACCAAGAAGATTATTTATATTATAAATAATTTATTACCTGGGCAACATGTTATTTAGTAGATGTACATTACATTTTGCTTTCATAAATCTGATTATCTGTTTTTTAACAACATTGCAACTCTTCATTAGTTATGTTTAACACCAGTTTAATTTTCAAGGAACTTCACTAAATAAAAGTACCAATATATTTCATTCAGGTGACAGACGATAGTACACTATCAGTGTGACAGAAAAACGTTTATTTTAACAAAAAGAAGTAGGTAGTAAAGATGAAAACTCAGCCACACAGATAGGCAAAGAAATTGAGTACAAACCCGTTGCTCAGGTAAGCAAGATTCTTCAAAAGAATGAGTAAATTTTAACATTTTTTTTTTCTTATATTATCAAAGAAAACACTTACTCAGTAGTAAACATGAAACGTACTTCACATTCCTTACAGGTAGTAATAATAAATATAAGGTAACAATATATTAAAAGTATTGATTTAAGTAACTTTTAATATTCTCTTTATAATCTTCCGTCAAACACATTTGCTGCGCTTTATCACTTGGCTTTTAAGATGAGTTATTTGTTGAGCACTGGATATCGCATCCGTGCATGCTCCGCGTGCGATAAATCAAGGCATTGTCAAAGCCAAGACGGCCAAAGGGGTTTGCTGGCCTCCTCCCATCGATTCAAAACCCGCCGGATAAATCGAAGCAGCCCACTAAGATTGCTGATAAGTAGAAAAATCGCCGCCATTCAAGAATTTTGTCCTCATGCAATTTCCTTCATCGGCGAAGCTCGTAAGTATGTGACTCGGCGCATGTTTTCAGCCAGCAAATTTGATACTACTTTTGTGTCTATTTGGCTACATGAAAAAATTCTACAAACTTTTTTTGCACAGGACGAAATCTCCGTTTGACGCATGTTTGTGTGAAAAAACACAGGACATTTGAACTCGTTGTTATTTCTTTTGTAATTCGTTTAGACTCCACATAGAAAATTTGGAATTGTAAATTGAGTAACAGAGGGGAGAAACATTTAAAACACATTGGTATTGGGCCACTTGTGTGCGATTTTCAAGTTCGTGAGCCTCAATTCGAGATCTGTTACGTCAGCTCATTAAAAATAAACAGCATTGTGCGCTTGAAAAAAAACAGTTGAACGAGGATTAGACAAAAATCAAAACTTCCAGCGTTCAAAATTCAATGCCTCCGCCGACGCTTGTTTCTCAGAACGATTTGGTCGCTTGTGGAACATTTGGCTGCCACATAATATCTTTGAAAATTAAAACTGCCTCCTTCGACATATTATTTAAAGAGCAAACATAGTGAAATTCAACGTCAAGTATAGATATTTGATTGGTTTTGACATGATCACTTGGAAATAAAAATTCAATTGAAAAACTATCGGTACCTAATTGATTTAAACTAAGAATTTTGTCTAGAAAGTAAGTTTAATTCCAAAATGTTGAGAAACCATAGTCAGCGCAAAATGAATTAGGTACGTTGTATTTTTTGATATTCCTCTACTGCCAAATGAAATATTGTGAACAATGGAAAGTTAATGCTGAATTAATAGATCTTTGGGCATGGGTAAGGAGATTCATAGTTATCGAGGAGGGTTTATAGGTTGTTAGATGCTTGAGATAACTCAGGACAAGTCATGGTCTTTGAGAATAATTCAGGTCATGGGACTCTTCTCATAGAAAAACATAAAAGGTTATGATCAGTTTGTCCCACTTGAGAAGCGAACCGGTTCCAAAAAAACCACTACGATAAACCCCACGGGAGCACTTCACCGTCAGCGGCAGGTTTAGTTGCGCCCCGAATCACCTAGCACACCGTTTCAGTAGAAAAAGGTAACGACAGGGGGGTCGGGATGAATAAAATCGATAGCGATTCGATGTTGAAAGTTTAAACGTAGTAGAAAACGTAGAAAGTTCGAAGGCAGTAAATTCAAGGTTGAGTGAGCTAGACCAGCACCGGACGTCAGTGGTGCTTTACCGGAGGACCGTTACCGGGATTACCGTGCGTTGGCTGAGACATGCGGCCTGCAGAAGAAAACACAGTTCCGATTTATCATTGCGGAGCCTGTATGTAAGCAAGGGAGTTCAAGGACCACGGTGGTTAGGCCGCCGCCGATCTAGGATTTCCAATCATGGAGAGCAGTGAACGTTTGTATTTGCAATGTCTTGGTAAAAGTTATGTGCCAGTTACAGGGACAATTACCTCTTACTCCTAAATATAACAACTTATAAATGATCACTAGGGACTGCTGCTGCCTCCAACAAAAATTGCCATAGTCTACGTAGAAAGTGTTCTGAATGCCAGAAACCGAATTGGTGAATAGGTTGGGAAAGGTAGAACACAACTTAGTAGAGTGGTAATAAGTAGGCTGCGACAAAAGACGCGAGTAAGGCTCCCGAAACATCTTTCACTCTCGTAGAAGGCAGTAGCCGAAACGTCAACACTACAAGCGTACTCTGTCAGCCTACAATTCATCGCTCTTGCAAGTCACTTTCTACATTTCTTTCCTCTTCTCACCAATTTGGTTGCAAAAATATTCATTCCCTTTGAGACATTTCTTGATCATGCCTTTGTTCTTTAAATGATTCCAGCTTTGATTGGAAGTTTTGTTTAGAAATGGCGGTAAGTTACCTAACTTTAGCGCACTTTAGTTTACGGGTTCAGACTTTCCGTATGGATGCTAGACCACACAAAAATTTAAATCGAAAAAGTGGATCGTATTCTACTGTTTTACAAACAACTGGCAGAAACTGTTACCCAGACATTGCACGACCGGCCTTTAGCCTGCGTGATCAAACTGTGAAGCATGAACGAAACACAGTTGCTGTTGTCCTTTACCTCAAAGAAAATTTAAAAGCAATAGCATTTAAAGCCACGCCAAACCGCAGATATCGTTCAAGTTTTACATTGATTCATGGAATAGGGATTGCGTGTGCCCAATAAGCAGAGGTTTGTATTTATTACCAAGGAAAGCATGGACATCTTACCCACAGCCAAATTTACTGCCATCAAATTGATTATGTAGCTAGCAATCCAATTTTTTTTTTTTAAATGGCATATACGCAACAGGGACTGTTTTTAGGATCCAAAAGTTACCCAGCAGTTAACAGGGATAACCCAAAGCATGGTTAATGTTAATGCCATGTAAATGTTCCCAGAGTGCCAAGTGAGGACTTAAACCTCAGACGTCCGGATTTCCAGTCTGGTGCCGTCCTAACTAACCTTTGTGGCCACTTAATTAAGAAATTTCAGCATGGCATTTTTCATTTTAGTGATGACATTTTCTTTGTAATAGTCAAACAATATTGGAATTACTTCCATCCATAATTTTAAAAAGATTACAGACAAGCTATCCATGCTTCTAGTATAACACTGATCACTGAGGAAAATTTAACCCCAGCCATCACCTAGCAGACAACACTTTTCTTGACAAAATGTACTTCGATCTCAGACAATTGTGGCATCAGGTATGTGTCTGAAATGTCACAATGTGAAAGCAAGAGCTACCCCAGCGAAATCATCTTCACCTGACCGTGATCTCCCTCGGCCCCATTGCAGGATTCCGAAGCTTACCTGACGTGCTGTTGGCTCCGTAGCCACCAGGCTGGCCGGCTGACAGCGTCGGGCTGCCTAGGTGAGCGCTAGGCCGCGGCTGCCCGCCCGATAGGCTTTTGGGTCTGCAATGGGTACGGTTAGGTTAGGCCGGTAGAGCTTTCAGGACATTTATCATCAAGAGCGCAAGTTAGTTTATTGATTTGCTGGATTGAATGAATTATGGAGTTAAAAGACGCCCTGTTTTGACGACGGAGCCTGGGACTTCGATGAATGTGTGGGTGATGATGATGATGATGAGACTAATTTAGCATGAAAGGGAGGGGAAAACAGTTGGAAGCTCACAGCCTACTCTGGTCTAAGAGTACCTAGGGGACCACCGGTTTAACGTTCCTTCCAAAAGAAAGTACAGGATTCTTCCAGAAATCCAATGCTATTGAGAGGTTGATAACCACAGTGGCTGTTTAACTGCAAGACAGCCACGACAATACAATAGACATGTTCATGTGTATAATGATCACCCACCCAATAGCTGACTCAAGGCACTGTTGGTTAACTTTGTTGATGTGATGCAAACCGGTGCCAACCAGCAACTGTCATTTCCAGCAAGATTGCTAGGCACTTACCGGGGCTTGCGAGTACGCGTGTCGGGGGCGTAGTGTTGCGGGGCGCCCCCACGGGGGTTGGGGTGGTGAGGCGGCAGTGGGAACGGCATGCGTACGCCGGCCTGCAGCGGGGGTCCCACCAGGCCTCGGATGTCGCCTGGAACACAGAGCAGAATTCACGGGTCAGCGGTGGTTGACAATGTAATCCTCCGTAGCACTGTCTGCAAATAGCATGGCATAGAAGGCAGCCAAGGATGAAGCCGGCACTGTCACACAGGGTTGGCCACCGCATAGCGTTGCCTCTCGGCAAACGCTGGGGTGTTAAGTGGCTGTCAGTTAATGAGTGTGTGTGGTGAAGAAAGAAAGGGAAATGCAGCTTACCAGAAAATTTTTAAAGAAAGCTGGCACACAACTTACTTCAGTTGTAAAGAAATCAATATATGAATAAACTTCGTAACGTTTCATAGATGCCACTCGAGATGTACTCCACTGAGAGTAAAAATGGCAGTTGCCGAATAACTGTAAAGGTCATTCATCGTGGATTATTCCTATACAGCTCAAAACGTTGCATGCCTGCTTTCTTTATTACCACTTTGACGGGCAGTTGCAAACCTAAGCGATTTAACAATCGACATGCAGTGTCAATTGGCCGCACGGAACTCACCTGGCAACATGCGGAAGACGGGCATGGGCGGGTATCGCGGGCTCTGATCACCGCCGAACGGCCGATCCTTGGGGCCGCTGGCAGCCGTTGGCGATCGCGCAAATGTCGTCTTGGGGCCGGAGCCGTCGCGCGGGGTTCGCGCAGGTGGAGGGCTAGAACGCATCATCTGCACAAGACGGGACAAGAGTTAGCCACGAAAAGGGAATCGAAAATTCAAATATATCCGGTACCATTGTCGACGGCTTGATTTCAAGCATAGTGCAAAACATTAACATTGGGACTCTGGCAAAACCTACACACTGAATCGTTTCACGCAACAACAGCAATACATTTGGTAGGTCGGAGCGTGATGACAAGAAAAGAGGTCGTGGCTCATTACCTGCATGGACGGGCGGAAGAGTCCAACGCCGGACATTACGGGCAGGTACTGCGCGGGCCCAGGAGGGGAGGGGCCTCCATTAGGACCGCCCGCTCCTCCGCCGTAGCTCTGCGCGGGGGCGTAACCTGGCCCGCCACCCCCGCCATTCAGGTACACATAAGACGGGCCGCACATCGGCTGAAACAAACTCGACGTATTAAGTGCGCGTGGCAGACATTCAGCAGTCGAGGGGATGTGCCTTTACAAATTTACCAAAATTATGTGGGATAAAGAAAAAGCAATAATTAATTTTTGAAACCTTTGCACTCTGTTTTGTCATGTGTGCGCCTGATACTTTCTCGCCCGCAACCGCCCCACTGGCCAACTGTACTCTCAGATACCTTTAAGCTGTGATCAATGCACAACCTGTTAAATTCTCAATGCTCCAATGGTGACACATATCCTGTGTCTCACCTGTCCGTGGGTGGGCGTCTGCGGTGGCGTCGGTGCTCGGAACTGCCCTGACTGCCCACCAGCCCCAAACTGCCCGCCTGGCTGATGCCCAACCGGCTGGTGCCCGCCGGGGCCGGTCTGCGGGCAGTAGGGGGCGTACATCATGCCCGGCGGCGGGAGGCACTCGCTGCCCGCCGGTCCCCCGTAGGTGCCTGCCAGAGAGTAGGAGTTGGCAGGCATGAAGCCACCTGTAAAGGCAAGGAAACAATCTACTGCATTATTGTTATCACAGGTATGCTGAAGCATAGCAAACTCTTCAATTTCACTTACCCAAAAAACAGTTACTTGTGTTTGTTTGTGTTTGTTTGCGCTGCAGCGGCCAAACGCCTGCTCCAATTTGGACCATATTTGCAGGGCAAATAATTGTGTTTTTAGCTAAGAAGACACCCTACTTTTTTCAGGAAAATCAGCCCAACAGATTTACATGATTTATATAAATTGATTTTTACAAAAACTTTTCAAAATTCGAAAAGTCAATAACTTTTTAAAGTTTTAAGCTGAACTTCAACAAATTGTGCACAGAAGTTAATTCCAATAGATGTACCAAGGCCGAAAATGCCTTTTATGCGCTTACAGTTCTTCATCCAAAAATAAGGGACATTTGGGGAGTGCTGCCATCTATGAGCACAATTTTTTTGCAGAGGAAATTAATGTTTATATCGAGTCTGCTCCAGAAAAAAAACTTCCAACGGGATACAAGACAAATTGTTTTCAATAGATCAAAGTGGATCTCCTTTGCAGAGTTCCGAGAATATCGTCAGTATTGCATACCGCTGTGGGCGGCAGCCTGGCCTGCATCCCCGATCTGCCCATTTGTCGCATACGACGAGTAGACGTATCGTGGGGAAGACGGGGCTCCCGGCGCCCCATGGGGACCCATGGGTGGTCCCCCCAGTGCACCCATCGCCGGGGGAGACGACGTCAATATGGGTGTGGCGCTCGGGTGCGGGACCGTGTAGTACATCGGCATGCCGCCAGTCTGCAAACAATATGAGACGTCAGAGTTGGTGCGAGCGGTGGTATCTTTGTTGGGCGACAGCATCGTTCGCTGAACCAATTGACATGTGCTAGCAATTTGGATGGCACGCAGCATGATTAAATCATAGATTTTCTTTGATAAAATGTTCAATAGAGTTGCCAATGTTTGAGGTAGTCGGGAAACAAGTCATTATTACGTCTAGACACCAATTGCATAATCACTACATACGACCAAAAAAAAACACAACAAACAGTATAAAATCTCTTATCAACGTTCCGATTATTTGCCTCGAGCCATGCAATTTCCTAGGTTGTCACCTGGTGTGGTTGCCAGCAATATCCGTTGTTTGGTGTCGCAGCCCCAGGCTGTTGTTGGTAGGCTTGTGCAGAGCCGTTGGGTGGCTGGCCCGCGGAGTCGCCCGCCCCGCGATGCTGGTCCGATACCACATTCATGCCCATGAAGTACGTGTTCAGATCGGGCATGGACATGCCGCACGTGTCCTGCACCACCCGAAACAACACAGTTCAACATGTTGTGGGGATTTGACTCTCTTCTTCTTGGCAGCGCCCCACACCAGTTTTGATGAACGTCACTTTCCTGGGAGTTGCTTTTAAGAATTGAATGGGCTGACAGCTTGCTTTATTTGAACTTCCCACACTACACTACGGCTTAGTGCCCCTTCTGAAGGATGGTACCTATAGATCGAACAGCAGGATTCCTCCACTGCAATTATTGCTGAAATTTAATATTTAATTCTTTAACCTGTAGGTTAAAATTGGCAAATTAAATAGGAAAAAGTGGACTGCAGCTTGACAACGGTATAATAAAGAATATCCACTCATTTGTGTACAGAAAATGCAAGATAAGTCCCAGAACCATAACACATCCGATTAGATTCACCGCTTGCAAAGGCGCACATAAACAATTTTAACACACACAGATGCAGCTACACAGTCACAAGCCAAGCAAATTAAGATAGTCAACAGAAAATAAAACACGGTTTACGAGGATCAATTTTTTTAGTACATCCACATTACAGATTAGTGTCTCAAATTCAGAACAATGAACAATAATCCTTAAAATTTAGGTCAGCATATTTTGATTAGGGAAATGCAGAACAGCAGTGTTATTTGCTATGGCAGTTCCAAGAAAAGAAAGAATGCCTAAACAGAGGACACATAAGGTCTTCTGGAGGTTTTGGCAATTTGTTATCAAAATTTTTGGTCTGCAGGGTTTTTATAAAATGAGAAACAAAAATTCTCATTGGAGCCCATACCGAATAGGCATCCAGGCGATATTTACAGATCACGACTGACAGTATATATATCAATATCATATTACGGAAGCGATTACAAAGCATTGTGTACCTTTTTAAAGCATTCCCAATGCGGGTGGTACCAAAAGTGAAGCAATAATTTTAAGTCGAGACTTATTGAACATAAACATGATCCAAGTAAACCTTATTTTATAAAGAAATAAAAAATGGTAATGGTGCAAACCTGCATGATACATTGTTCACAGTCGGGGTCGAAACATTGCTCGTCGGAATCGAGGAAGAAAAAACTATCGTCGAACACTTCAAATGGGTTATCAAAGTCAGCTGGAATGATATCGCCGTTTGGATCCACCCAAACGTATTCGTATTCCTCCTACGTGAACGTGGGCAGAGTACCGAGAAGGCCGTGACAGAGAAAACAAGGTGCACACAAAAACCAGGGTGCTAGAACATAACCAGGGAGTTAAAAGCTCAAAAACACATAACCGGAGTATAAAATAAGGCGAAAGTCCAGAACCAAGTTGATTACAAATGGAGCTAAAATGAAAACACACTCGGAGTGTATTGGAAGAAAATAGTAGACGTATGCTTGATATGGAGTGCAGTCTCAGTAAAAGATTGTTCAGATTAATTTTTAGGCTGTTGGCTTTTTCCTTTTGTTCAGTAAAATTTCCCATGGATGATTTTTGTCCATTTTCTGCTCTTCAAGTGAATAATTTGCACCCCTAATGTAAAACAGTAGTAAGTGTAGCTTCAATATTGCCCGACAGGTGTCAGTTAAATGCCTTTCACAGTGGGTGGTTTATAGACTTCAACCTCGATTATCTCAGAACTAACAAATTTGCAGATACTACGGTTTTACACTAGGGGTGCGAATTAATGAACACATAATTAATAATCACCATAATTACGGCCACAGTAAAGCAAAACACAAAGACAAAACCACATGCAAACCATGCAGTGACAGACAAACAAACACAAAGACCCAACCAAAGCGTGCGGACAAAAAAAATTCCCCTTCCCCCATATTCAAATCCCTTGGAAAAGACTATACACGATGCAGCTCTGCCGGTTGCCACTAGGATTAAGGATTAGTATTATGTCACAAATAACCCCCAAATGCATTTTGTGTTCAAATGAAAGTGTGAATCGAGTTATTTTCCTGACAATTGTCATTTCTCCCTGTTGCATGTGAATAAATTCCTTTGAAAAGGGATTTTGCACAAGCTTCCTAAAAGGAGGAAACTTTCGAAAGCACTCACCCCCGGCATCATCGATCTAGGGTCGTACGGCCCGCCGTACCCAGGATAGACCAGCGGACATTGCGGCTGGGAGTGGCACCCCATGGACGCCCCTCCGTTGTTGTACATTAGCGCAGGGTTCACCTGCTGTTGAACCAGAGGAATCGTGGATTGGGGTGTCATTGTCTTGCCAACCATAATGTCAATTGGTCAGCAATATTAAGAAAACTTAAAAGAAAACAAACTACTCAAACACATGTGCACCAAAGAGAATGTTCCCAGAGCTATTCATGTAGCAAGGCCACAGATCAAGTTAACCCTGAATTCCGATCATTATGACGCAGCTGCAAATTGAGATTATTTGTCCAAGAAGTTGATAAGTTGATAACTCTACAACCATGACTGCAGAGGTAGTGAGACAGTCTACAATAATAAATAATAATATTGTAATATTGTTTTAAGTAGAGAAATTAAAACATGGATTACTGGAGCTGCGTTAAAAGAGAATTTGCCCTCTCCGAGTTGCATTCGAAACTATTTTCACTGTGGAATAAGTTCAATGGTTGCAAGGATCTTTCATTGTAAGTTTTCAGAAAATGTAAAGTGAAATTAAATTTAAATGAAATATTATTATCTCTGTTAAGTCCATGTACATCTATGCCAGACACTGGGGCAGTTTGTGCTTAACAATGACTCACCTGAGTTGGCATTGAGTATATGCCAGTGGGATAGGCTCCCATCAAGTTGCTCTGACTAGCATTGGCTGCGTTTGTGACTAGCGGCGCGGCCGTAGGCTCAGCGGCCTTGTAAATGTGCTGGTATGCAGGGGGCGGTGCAAATGATTCTCCCGGCGGGGGTGGTGGCGTCACCGGAAACGATGGAGACGTAGACGTCGTAGTCGTACTTTTGGACGTCACGGGCGGCGGTGGAGCGCTCGTGGCTGAAATAGACAATTTTTGTGTCAGCTGGAAAATGAGGCATATAATTTAACTTAATTTACGATGCGCCAGGCGTTCCTAACGATGTGTTGTGTGGTGTCAAAAACGCCAAATGCAGTTCAGAAAATGTAGGTAAATCACTGCAAGCTACCAGAAGTTGGAATTAATTACTCATGAAATTGCATCGATACGGAAAGAAGAACAAATACTTATCCAGCCAATTTGGCATTTGGACAAAATAATTAGATTTGGACTAAGACTCTTAATGAGAACCCAATACAAAGAAGTACAAGCAATCTAAGCCCAGGACTAGCACCGCCACAGCTCGACTCACGTGGTGCGACTGCGGCGGCGCTGATCGGTGGCGCCGCCTCGATGACAACGGGACTGCTAGGGCGCGAGAGCTCGGGCGTCACTTGCGTGCCGGCGTTCTTGCTCTCCTCGACTCTGGCAGTCCGCGGCGGCCGCTTGGGGTCGAAGCGGTACACCGAGCCGTCCGGGTTCGTTAACGCCTGTCCCGTCTGGAAACACAACGTGGCTGGTTACAACGAAGCACATCTTGGCGTTGTTAGCGAGGGACAGGGGTAGGGATCGCACGAACAAGTCCCTGGTGATATTTTTATTATTTACAGACAGCAATGAGTGTTGTATTACGTAATATTTTAACAAACTGGGTACCCAGAGATAAATGAGTAGGGATATTTAGGGTGTGAATAGAAATTATTTACGCAAGCTAAACTTTTCTTCTTCCTTAATGTTTCTAAGCAGCTAGGCACGCATATGGAGAAAATGAACGAGCTACTTTCTTATCTTAAGAGAAGTATTAGGTAAAGAAAGGTCTACACTATAGACATCCCAACCCCTGACTATGTAGTCACTGGACTAAGTTTTTTAAAATGGTTGGGTACCATACTAGAAATGGGAGACAAAGAGAATTCGACCAATTCCTGAGCCCTTTGGCAATGGAACTATCTCAGAATACATTTGAAAATGCGGCAGAAAATCAAGAAAAATAAGATGAAATAAACCTTGGGACCTCCCTAAAGGAAAGCCATCACGCTTTCTGTGGTTCACACCTCCTTAGAATTGACAACTCACTGATGGGTCGATGAGCAACGATCCGGGAGGCACGGCAGCCATATCTGACACGGCCCACATGACGGCGTTGTCGGGAGACAGCTGACTAGCGTGGGCCGACGGCGGCCCGAGGGGCGTGGCCGTTGGCGAGGGTGTCGCCGAGAGCGTGGCGTCTGAACGTTGCGATTGCGATTTGTAACCTGAAGACGATGGGCTCACTCGGGATGAAACACTGCTGCCGGAGTCTGAGAGAAAGAGAGGTAATTCCAAGACTCCGGTCTACGTTTTCTTAAAATTATCTTAAAATTTTTTTGAAGTCTTGATGGCATGAATTGGCAATTTGACAATTTAGAAGCCACATTATACTGAACCAGATTCACTCTGTCAAGATTTACAACGTCCACACATTCAACGAGTTTACAAATGGAGGTTTTTTCCACATATTCTTTCCTGTAACATATGCCTACTTTTGTGTGCTCTACTTTTATCCATTAGGTCACAATATTTGCCTAATCCATATGGAAAAAAGTGTCAGCGGCATAATTACAGTCATGGCAATCAATCGATTGTTCAGATAATGTAAGCATTGTATATTACGACAGTTACAATGTTGTAAAACGACATACGATACTATACCAGCCCCTTTAATCCCAGACCAAACGGCTCAGTTATATGAAAATATAGCCAGTGAATTTAGCTCGTGTCTGGGGAACTGTGTGTTGCGAAGATGCTCACCCTGCTTGGTTAGCGGGCGCGAGGTGCCGACTCCGACGTCGACCCTCCCGCCGCCGCTCCCCGAGTAGCCTCCGAAGCTGTACGATTTGGACACCGAGCCCCGCAAAGAGCCCGCTTTTAGTGTGTCTCCACCCTCGAAAGACTCCACCTGCCGGAAAGATGACAACTCTCTGAAGAAGAAGCTGATGACTCTCTACAATACATTTTCCACCTATCAGTGCTAGAATATGTGGTTTATGTCCAATTTCATGCTAGCTACACTAGAACAAGTCCACCAGCCAGGAACAGTGACAATAAACAGAAAACAAACTTTAACATTCT
>LVVV01432043.1:0-12473 GCA_001676325.1 Amphinemura sulcicollis
TTATTAAGTTTGCAACTGCACTTCCCAAAAATGTCATCCACTCCGGGATACGAACCCGGGTAAAGCTGAAGGTCCCGGGTTAGGATCCCGGAGTGGATGACATTTTTGGGAAGTGAGGTTGCAAACTTAATAATACGATTTAATTAATTTTTTGGCAGTTTTGGCTCAATGTAAACAACATGGTGAAAAGAGTATGGGCATGTATGGGTGCTGGGCTGGCCTGTTGCAAGATATCTGAGTAGCTAATGGTGACCTTTTGACGGTTGCAGGTACTGTTGACGGTGGCCGCATCACTGGGGTACCTGACCATAGGGCTGGTTAGGGGCTACTCGTCGTCAGCTGTCATCTCCATGCAGGCACTCGCCCCCGACTTGGTGCCCACCCTCGAAGCAGCATCCTGGATCAGTGAGTTCCAGCTTTGTTCTACACCCCATCCTGGCCAAGGATCACTTTATCAAAAAGTACCTATTCTCTTCAACAGCAACACCTGTAAGCGCCGACTAACGATCTTGCAGGGGGATCAAATGGAAGAGGTCTTCAGGAATTAGTTTTTCCAACAAAAGACGTGGTTCCAATTTGTTCTACCAGAAAACGATCTTCCGGATAGGGACCTCTATATAGATTATAGAAGAGCTATTTTTCTTTTCCCCTTGCTGCTTTTCTGTGGGTAAAAATATGTGATTTTGGTCAACAATGTCTAATAACCTAAATATTCGTTACGTGCGTAGCAAAACTTCTTCATCTTCACATTCCTAATTTTACCACCTGCCACTGGTTGCAGCCAAATCACTTACATGTTCATGCACTGGCAATTTTTGTGGTCACCCATCCAGCATCTTGACCTACACAATTGTGCTTAACCTCAGTAACGATTTGAATCTGTAGGTTGCTCTAGCCGGAATCCTTGCTTCCTTTCACTTAGGCGCAGCGCCTCCACTGGGCGCAGTCATAGGCAGTGTGTGCGCAGGCCCGCTGCTCGCGCAGCTGGGACGCAAGCACACTCTGGCAGTGAGCGCTCCAATCTTCACGTGCGGTTGGGTGCTAATTGCACTCTCTTCCAGCTACAACATGTTGCTCAGTGCTCGGCTGCTCACTGGCTTCTGCGCGGGACTCGTTTTGCCTTCGGCGCAAATCTATGTGAGTTGCAACTCGGCATGGACGCTTTAAATTTATTCAAGACCAATCTTAACACTAACTTTTTGAGAAACTATGCTCCTAAGTTCTTAGCTGCAACACAGGTGGTACTTTACCTGCTGGGACGTAAAATACGATGGCTTTAGAGTAATATTTACATTTGCCATGGTCATTCAAAGCACTGACATTGACTTATATTTTGACATTTTTCCAACCGTTTTGTTCCCGAGGTTCATGTTGTTATAAAGACATCCCCCGCTAAGAGCTATGACCCCATTCTTCACCAGGTGAGTGAGTGCAGCGACCCCGGAGTACGCGGAATTCTTGGCTCGTTGCCGGCCCTTTTCATGGCGGGTGGCATTCTCGTGTCGTATGTGCTCGGCGCTTGGCTGCCGTGGAACCACTTGGCATGGGCCAGTGCCGTCTTCCCTGCTATGCTGCTCTTTGCGGTTGTGCCGTTACCGCAGTCGCCTGTCTGGCTCAAGAGTCGCGGCCGCACCGCAGACGCCGACATCGCCATGACCTGGCTGCACCACCCGAAGCCTGCCCCTGCCGCCGCCACCAAGCCCGTGACAGACGAAGGCCGGTACACTGTGTTCACCATCCAAGAACAAAACGTCCCAAAGGACGAAAAGGAAGGGGATTCAGGATCGGACGTAGAGGTAGTCGAGGAAGTTTCATGCGTTTCGTCGCTGTTCCGTAGGCCGGTCATCATTCCCTTGTTGCTGTCGCTCGCGTTGCTTGTTTTTCAGCAGCTCAGCGGCATCGATGCCATCATTTTCTACACGGTCTCAATTTTTCGGTCATCTGGGAGTACAGTCAACGATCACGTGGCTACCATTCTTGTCGGGCTGGTGCAGCTGGGGTCGAATGTCCTGGCACTATTCTTGGTGGATCGTGCCGGGAGACGGCCGTTGCTCATCGCGTCTGGTTTGCTGATGGCATTCGCCATGACCGCGCTTGGGACGTACTTCCAGCTGCTCGAAGAAGGGTTGGCCGAAAGCCTTCACCTTCTGCCGTTGGTCAGTCTGTTGATATTCATGGTAGGCTTCTCGATCGGCTACGGCAGTCTGCCGTTTTTACTGATGGGAGAGTTGTTGCCGGTGAAGCAGAGGAGTATGTTTGGGTCTATAGCTGGCTCCTTTAATCTCGGGGTGATGTTTGTCGTAATAAAAACATATCCAAATTTAAACCAGGCAATAGGTTCGCAAGGAACTTTTTGGCTCTATGCTGGAATGTGTCTTTTGAGCTGTGTCTTCGTTTGGTTCCTAGTACCAGAGACGAAAGGAAAGACTTTGGATGAGATAGAACAATATTTTGAAAATAGACACACCAAAATGCTGAAAACTAAAGAGGATGTACGCAAAAAAATTGTTCCGTCGAAAGAAGATGATAAGCTTGTGAATGCCGATTTGAGAAGAAATTATGTGGAAGGGAGCGACTGACAAAACACAGCATCCGAAGAAATGTATCTGTAAATATATATTGCACATTTTATTTTATCAGTTGCCATTTTCCATTTTTTGAATTTTAATTTAGTTTTTACATAAAATAATTTTCTCTTCTAAAAGAAAATAATACGAGCACTGTTAGAGTGGACTGTAAATATTAATTGTAAAATAATTATTTATAATTCCTAGATTAC
The DNA here is from genome assembly GCA_001676325.1 of Amphinemura sulcicollis. Classification (NCBI taxonomy): domain Eukaryota; kingdom Metazoa; phylum Arthropoda; class Insecta; order Plecoptera; family Nemouridae; genus Amphinemura; species Amphinemura sulcicollis. The sequence goes on from LVVV01432043.1 coordinate 2,780, forward strand.
CATCACGAGTTTTTATTAAAAAATGTATTTATAAGCTTAAAATATACTAACATAAGAGCAGACATTGCTCTCCATATATATAGAAATAAAAATACTGTCATTTTTTCAGTAAACCCAAAACACTTACTGAATAAAAATTCGGGAATAGGTAGGTACCTATCCATATGTAGGTAAGTATTGATCACAGTATTGATCACCTGGAATCCTGCAATATTTAGCAGCCTCCAAAGTAGAAACACTCAAATTCTTGAGTTGGTGCGGTGTGAGCATTCAGTCTTTAGATATTGTAGATACACAGCAACATTTCAGTAGACCTGTATCTGCGTTAGAGTTGCTCCTGCGAGTGTATTCAAATGATGGCGAGCCTTTGATACAATGTAAAACATCATGACTATAAGAATGAGAATCTGGAATGAAAAAATCTCTCATCGTTAAGTAGGTAGATCATGTGACAGAGATGCAATCCGTTAAGTAATACGCACGTAAAACAAAAAATCACCTGAATGAGAACGATAAATCCAGTGGTTTTAGATGATCTATCGGACAAAACTTCTTCCATTGACCGCAGTGATGATCCAATATAGACATAGATGAATTGAGCTGGTAGCAGGCCAAAGAACGAAGCAATAAAGTACTCCTTGTTATTGATTTGGCTCACGGCAAATATCACATTTTGTAGTCCGAAAGGTATAGGTGTTATTCTGGCGATTGCTGTCACTTTAAACGCATTCTGTCCGGATATCACGTTGAGTATAGCTGTCACTTTAGCATTGTTAAGTATTGTGCTGCTAAATGGTATCTTGGAGTAATATTTTCTCATTAATAAATGGGAGACTGCCACTCCAATGTTAGCCGAGATGATTACAGTAGAGACTCCCCATCCGATACCAAAAAGATACCCAGCCGAAATCACAAGGAATGTGTAACCCCATGTGAATGGGAAAGACACAAAAGTGAAAAGTACCACATATATCGAATATATTACCCAGTGTTCTTGACTTTCAAGCCATAGTAAGAGCACACGAATGTAGTCTTTGAATTCTAATAATAGTAGTAAAATGACGATCAACAACAGCGCTGCTATGCAGTAATTATACACATAGCTAACGCTTTTTGTCCGGCAGCTAAATATGCTCCATCGACTGAAACTATCTTTTAGAAGCGGAGCACTATCTTCTTCAATATTTAGTTCAATCATTTAAGAATCTGTGATAATTAAATTATGACTTTGAGAAACCTTTGTCAGCAATCAGAATATTGTTTTCCCTGTATAAAATTTAGGATTTTCTCTAAGACGAATGAGTAACTGTAGCCGTGCACATATTTACAAAACTTCAAATTTCTAAGATCAGATAAGATTAATTACAGTTGCGCTTGAAGAGCTATTTAAAACGAAAGTCGAAACCCAGTTTGTAATCTGACGTTTGTTTGCCACACATGTGCTGTCGCGAGGAGGCGTCTTTGGCGCGGACAGCGCTGCTAGCACGTTGGCGCTAATATATCGAACTAGCGAAATTGAACGCGCGACCACCTTCAAACGTTAGTCCGTCAACATAACCTAAAAGATTTTATTTAACTGAGACTAGTTTTCAATTTCGGAACAGAATCTGACCGGTAAGCGCTTTTTGACACAAAAAAACACCTGATTTACGGAACGATTAGTTTTCTTTGTGTTGCATTCTAAACTTTCTATCAATTCTTTCAGGATCGAAATTGAGCCACAATGTCAGACGATGAAGAAATTTTGTATGTGAACAAAAAGTCAAAACAGATCCACTATGGCTCATTGGAAGAACAAGAAAGATCTCGCCTCAATGCTGCTGCAGCTGCTGCAAAAGAAGATACAGAAGAGGAGAGAGAGGGAGCAAAAAGTCCCAATGGCTTACCAGCCGCAATCAGCGGAAATGTCAACATTTCGGATGGTAAGAGTATTAACATTTATTCGACCAGTTTAATTTTTTGTTCATGAAATACAACTATTTTCGTGGGTTATGCAGAGTATATGGATCTGGAGGACCAGATGAACCGCGATAGACAACAAGTGCTCGAGGAATTTGAACGACGTAAACGAGCCCGGCAAATCAATGTATCCACGGATGATGAAGAAGTTAAGAGAAACCTGCGACAACTGGGGGAGCCTGTCTGCCTTTTTGGAGAGGGTCCAGCCGACCGGAGAAGTCGGTTACGAGATCTTCTTGCCACGTGAGTCAAAGATTTACAATTCATGTAAAGTTATCCATTAATTGATTGATCACAGGAGTTTGGAAAGGCCATAACAGATACATTGTTCAATTATATTTGGTAGTTTTGGAGAAGATGCCATTAAAAAGAAACAAGAAGAAGAAGAAGAAAGAATACAGCAAGAGAAAGATCAGGAGAGCACATGGTACCACGAAGGATCGGCTGCCCTCAAAGTGGCAAGGCTTTGGATAGCAAGTAATGAGCACTACATATTATCACGTTTTTAAGACCAAAGAGAAATATGTTGCGATTTAATTAGGAAACCAAACCATACAGAGCCATTGTTACAATGTTTGCAATTGCAAACAACAACAAGCACCAAACAAACACAGAAAAACACTGCTTTAACACAAGAAAAAAAGGAATACTTCCACGTAGTGGCCCATAAACTGTGTATATCTCTAAACAGACCCATGTTATTTTTCTTTTATTATTTTTAATCAGATGCCACCAAATCTCAAACAGAGTCACCTTGGCCATGATTTTAAAATAAAACTTAGAGACTAACTTATGTCCATACTCCATAAATGAGTATTTTATGTAAAAAAGAAACAGTTTATTTATTTATATAGATAATTTCTATGACATTTTGTTATGTTTGATTGAATAAAGACCAATTAAAATTTCAAATGCAACAGAAAATTTACAATATATAACAATTACAAAGTGCTTACAAGTTGACACTTACCTTCCTTGTTTGTAGCCATAAAACAAAAATTTTGCACTTTTTCGCAGATTATTCTTTAGCACGAGCAAAACGACGACTGGACCTTGCCCGGGAAGAGCAAGCAACTCCCGATACGACACGGACCGCAAAGCAGCAAGACTTGCAGAAGAAGTTGCAGGCTTTACAGATATACTGCAGTCAGATCGGAGACTCTCGCCCAATCAGCTACTGCCAGTTCAGCCCAGACTCCAAAATGATTGCCACTGCATCATGGTTAGTTCACAAAAACCTTTTCAAATTTGCTTTGCAGTCCTAAAGAGGGTTTGATTTCCTGACGTTTCGGCTGAACAAAATTGCATAGCCAGTTACAACTGTAGGTAAAACAAAACATTAACTGTGAACTCTGTAAACCTTTGGGTCAAAACTAAACCTTCGTCACTTAGTACAGTATTGCGCGTTTGAGATCAAGACAATCCTGAATTTCTTTTAGCCTAACTTCTTTTGGTCCACAGCCATCCATTCTTCAATATGGGGGATTTGTAATAAATGACATCGTCATCATGCAGTAGCACCATCTATTAAAAAAGATCAAATCTTTCCCGATCATCATTTGTTAATTGATGAGCATAACAAGCAAGCAAAGTGAATGCCCTTATTTCAAAACCACTTCATTGTTGCAGTACATTACCTGTTTCCCTCTCAAAATAAAAAGCAGACTGTACCAATTACCAAATCCTTTCTTTCCGATGGCAGGAGCGGCCTGTGCAAGCTGTGGTCTGTGCCAGACTGCGCACCAATCCGCACGCTGCGCGGACACAACTGCAACGTCGGCTCCATCGTTTTTCACCCGAAAGCCACACTGCACGAGGACGACGTAGAGTGTGCGCTCGCTTCTAGTGCAGCCGACGGCAGCGTCAAGCTGTGGAACATGAAGAGGTATCGCACCTGGAAGCTTGCAGAGCCAATAGTCTCATTAGCTCTCATTAAGTGGCTCACAAATTGAATGTTTTATATTGATATGATTGTTTGCTTTTCCAAATGTTCTTCAATCCTAGAAACTTAAAGAAATTGTATCTGAGTGCTTCACTTTTGTAAAGATGCTCTACATAATCTTGCAGCCCTTTATTTCTTAATAAGAACATGGTGTGTATCAAAGTGTCCGCAAATAGTCCCCTAATGTGTCAAAAGGCTGGATATTTGTGTTAGTCTTTGTTCAAACACAATTATTTTTGTTTTACAAATAAATCTTTGTTAGATATTTTAGGTCTTGTGGTACTGACTTTTGCAGCTTCTAGTTAAACAGTTTATTCAGCAAATACTATGCCAACAGCCAATCACATGGAGTGACATTTAAGTGTAATTTGGGTACTTCCTTAATGAGAGGTTAATTGAGGGTTTGAACAGTGGTAACTCCAGGACTAAGTTAGCATGGTTCCATTCCTGATTTTTACTTGTTCTATTCTTCGCAGCGATGAGCCGCTGGCAGATGTCGAAGGTCACGGCCCCAACCGGGTGTCGCGCCTCGCGTTTCATCCCAGCGGCCGCTTCCTAGGGACGTGCTGCTTCGACAACTCATGGCGGCTATGGGACCTCGACCAGGGGGAGGAGGTGCTGCATCAGGAGGGCCACTGCAAACCTGTCTACTGCCTCTCGTTTCAGATCGACGGCTCTGTCGTTGCCACCGGGTCAGTGAAATAACATATTCGGAATAAAAGCTGGAAACAATGTTTGGAAATAGGTATGAAAAAAATGTACATGGTTAAATATTGTGCTGCAAAGGCTGAAAATAATTAAGAGAGTGGCATCCACCGGTTAAAGCTTTTAGCCACAGGTTGAAATTAATTTCAATCCTCTAGCGGAGACGCCAATGCAAATGGCGGGAACCAAAGGCAGGCAAGCCGAGGTTGTAGTCAAAGCTCGGGATGGAACTATTGACAAAAGAACTTTATAATGTTTTGGCTTCTACCTCTTTCACTTGTAGGAGACTGGAGAGCAGAGACACAAAAGATAGCACTTGTAAAAACGTTTTCTTAGGCAACTCTCTTCGTTAAAGTATGTTTCATACATTCTTTCTATTATACTCTCTCAAACTTCAAATTGCACCTGCACTTTTTGCTGTGCAAAATTGTTTTAAAAGTAAGCAACCCCTCAGAGGGGAATGTATCCTTTCAGCGAGACGATCCCTGGTAATACATTAATATATCGGTCCTTCAATTTGAGAGGTAATACATTAATATATCGGTCCTTCAATTTGAGAGAAAATATTTCACGAGTTATTGCCTATTGGCAATTTATTCTACAACTTTTACTGATCACCACTACTGGCACTTTTAAAAAGACGTTTTTCATAGTGGTGTTTTCATTTGCAGAGGACTGGACTCGTTTGGTCGAGTCTGGGACCTACGGACTGGTCGTTGCGTCATGTTCATGGCAGGCCACCTGAAGTCAGTCTACGGCATTGATTTCTCACCCAACGGGTAAGCAAGAGAGTTCAAAACGATCAGCTCAGCTCAGTCATAGATTTAACCGCAGAAAAAATATACTTATGTGCCTTGATATGCTACAAACATTCAACAATGAATCAAGCATTTTATCACTGAGCCATGCCTCTTGCCTAAGTTCTATTTCTTTTTCTACAACTCTAGTAAGTTGTGTACCTCCTTTCTTTCCTGTCCAGATTCTTGGCCCGCTTTCCTACCAAAGCTTTGATTTGTTTCGAGTACATACTCCAATCTATTCCTTACGTCAAATTGAAGAAAATAAGTATAAATGTTTATGCAATCAAGATGCTGTCATTTCAACCAATTTCTAATGGTGTTTGTACACTTGCATGTCCAGGTATCACATAGCAACAGGCAGCGAGGACAATACATGCAAAGTGTGGGACTTGCGGCAGCGAAGTTGTCTCTATACGATACCAGCTCACGTCAACCTGCTGTCCGAGGTTAAATATCAGCGCACTGATGGCCAGTTCCTTCTCACCTCATCATACGATAACAGTGCAAAGGTAAGCTAAATAAGCTGTGGTGATACTTGAGAGAAATTACTCCTAATTCAGATATCTAGTGGCAGTTCAGAAAGCACATTCATTTCTCATTTACTTTAATTCATACAGAATTCAATGGTCAAACAGAAGGTGATTGAGAATCACCAGATTAAAATAAAAAGTACCACAAACAAAATGTCCACATATGATTTCCATTTGGTTGCACTGTGCATTGGCTATCTTTTTGTAACTTTGCAGTCTTGTAATATGGAAGAAACACTATATTATATTAATCATGATTCAGAGGTATATATTTAGGGTTCCACCCTTTCCTCCTTGCCATGCCTTGCTCTAAATTAGTACGTCCTTCTAGGTGTGGTCGAGCAAAACGTGGCAGCCATTGAAAACTTTGTCTGGGCACGACGGCAAAGTGATGTGCGTAGATTCCTCGCCAGACAACAAATACATCGCCACCAGTTCCTACGACAGAACATTCAAGCTATGGGCCCCGGAATGATTGGGGTGAAGGTCTAGGGGCAATTTGGTCAGCACCAGTCATTGATGATGTCATGTTTAAATGGCATGAAATACACAGACATTTTAACTTAAATCGCAAAAAAATCCAATTGTAACTTTGACTAAAATGCAATAAAAGAAGTCTTACAAGGAAATGCTTTATTTACAACAAAAAAATTACTTCAATTATATTATTTGCCCTTCTCTTGCATCTACTGTTCAGATTAAAATAGCTAACAGAGGCCAGCGCAGGGTACAAGCCTTGAACACAACAAAACCACGAAAATATGGTGCTAAAAAATGGTGCCATGGAGGTTACCTGGTCATTTTACCGTTTTACTTATTTTACAGTTTGCTACGTAGTGTTTTGAACAAATTATCAGCATTGAAAATAAATAAGTCCCGGTTACATCTTAGATACGGCCAGTGCCCCCTGTCGGCTGCAACCCTGCGCACGCCAATAACGGCAAGTCCAGTAACTAGCGTTATTAATAATATACCTAGTATGTACAATAAACATACAGCCACTTTAAACCTCTAGAAAATGTACAATATCAAAATTTTGCATCCAGCAAATCAAGAAAGCAACCAACTATCACAGGCTTGTAGCAATTCCAATTCTTAAAACTATTTAATGGATAAAACAATGACCAAAATCTGAATTTTAGTGTTTCAAGACATCATACTCCACTATTATACTAAAGAAATTTCTTCGGAAGCTATTTGCACTTGGTGTTACATTTTTTTTTGCTGCATCTAAAGTTGTACGCGTCAAATCATTCTCAACGTTGTTACCCGGAAGACGGAATGTTTCTCATCTGCCGCACGGCAGCCACCATTCGAGGCGCGCACCCTGCGCTCTTAGACTGGTAGTCCTCAGGAGCCAGCCTGAGCAATGTCACCACCTGGCGTAGATACTCAGACAACGACAGACCGAGATCTTCGAGCACGTTGCCCAAATAGTCTGGAACAACGCCACCATCCGAATATAATAATGGTATATATTCTCTTGCAGATGATGATTTATCACCGGTTTGCAGTTTTAGTGCCCATTATTATTATTGGTCAGTACAAGTGACATCAAGCATCAATTCTAGCAACCATGTGCTTGATTCAGCAAGTATTTAAGATGGGTAGTTTCAACAAATAAAGAAGTGAACATTAGGAATTTGATCACCACCAAAAATTATCCAAGTGTAGTTTGTATTCTTTAGGTCAGTGCAAGCTCATTAGTCATCTGAGACAAATACCAACTTTAAAATAATTAAATTCTGTTTAACTTTAAGAGCCAAAATTTTTAAACATTACCTTTGTGATAGCTGCACACTGTTCCAAAATTCAAAATTTAAATGGAGCTGTATTTTTCCCCCAAGCATTCCCCAAGCATTTTAGATGCACAGACTGCACCAAAATTCAGATTTAAAATGGAGCTCTATTATCTCCAAGACATAACTATATACTGCAGTAAAAATTGTATCCCAAGATTATGCCATCTTGTAGGGAGTGAATAATGATGGAAAGAAAGATTCGAATTGTCTTGTGTTTATATTTTACGTTCTTAAAGTTGTAAATATTTTGCTATGGTTAATTAAAGCAATGTTATCAAATCAGTAAATAATTTCTTGTTCTTGCAAGGAGTCTCTTGGAAGCATTATTTGTTGATTGCTGGGCTTAAAATGATGTCAAAGAGCTTGCTTTTGTTGGCTGGCATTTGCAGTTGAACCCTTCCAACTCTGAGGTTTAAAAAGCAAATGCTTATAGTTATGTTATAGTAGTTTTAGTTGATTATCAGGAATACTAGGAGCTTAAAATCATTCCTTCGGCAGGTCATTCAAAGCAGACCACTTAAGTGCTGTGAACTAAGTTCACATTTTTTTTATCCACTACTTATAGTTCACACAAAGACGTTCAAAATTTCGAGCTGCACAAATCTGTTTTCTACACCCAGCAATTGTTTTCAAAGTTGTTAATGTCACATGAAAGGGAGAAGTATTTAATTTCTGTTAGGGTATAATATTAAGCGATTTTTTTAACAACATCTAACGTTGAAAACTGACTTTTAGGCGAGGCCATCATAAGTGGTATTTTGTGGACGAGCCACACACAAATGGCCAAAGAGCCGGACGTGGCTCATGAGCCGCAGTTTGCCGACTCACCAATATCTGTAGCTAGCTGCTTGCATGCTCCAGGACTAAGCTCCATAATCCCCAAAATATTTTCGCAATATGTCTGGCACGTACCTGGAACATTACAATGATAAATACAGCTTTACGACCGGCTAAGCAAGAGCTATTAAATATTATCCTCGAATTGGGAATACCTCGTGCAATGATTGAAAGGAGGACATCGGCAAAACCTCCGTCCAGACGCCCTTCGTATTCATTGTCGGCCATCGTCAACGCTAGAGTCAACGATGGGTTGTCCGTCAGGAGGAACGGCTCCAGATGTTGCGGCAAGGTCATCAGATATTGCCCGATCTGGAAAGATTGGTTCAATGATTCATATACTTATTCTAAATCATAGACTATGGCTGCCACCTACAAATAATAAGCTCTTTGTCTATTTGCTTCTCTCAACCATAGAGCATTCACACTTAGACCCACGCTTGTACCTGTGTGATGTATTCCTGTGGTGTGAAGCTAAAGTCAGGCAGGTCAGCGGAGATTGCAGGGGCGGTCCGGTTGGCAGCCCATGCTGGGGCCGACTGCACCAGGTCGAGCTGGGCTGATATCGGCCCGAAAATTGCTTGGTAAGTCGTGTGGTGAACATCGCGGCACAGTTTTGATACAGCCGTCGTGAGCCCGGGAATCAGCGATATGTCTTCACCTGCAAACACTCTGTTAGCTTCGACAGCCGAGGTTTCGCTCGACTAGCTCAAATCTTGGTAAAAGTAAGTGGGAACTTGTGAAAACAATCTGCACTCCTAGCTTAACCTTTGTGAAGTTACGAGCACTCGTAATGCTCTATATTTGAATCACATTATCGCGAAAATTATAATAGAAAAATAATCCTTATTAACGGACGGAATAAATGATTTATGGAAAATTTGTCTTTTACATCAAGCATTCAGAGCCCAGTTTGTAAATGTTTGATTTTCAAAACTAAAGCAATGCTAAGGAAAAATCAATCGTGGGTCTCAAAAATATTATAATTTGATACTCTTTAATTAGTAACATACATTTCCAGTGTGTGTGCTAAAATGGCACCCAAAAAGCACTTGAGATGATTAGTTGAAACTAGTTTAAATTACGAAAGCTCGCAATGGGCAGTAGATTTTATTATTA
>LVVV01432044.1:0-12476 GCA_001676325.1 Amphinemura sulcicollis
AAAAAAAAACCTAACTCAAACTGAGTTCTGAATGTCAAAAGAAAGCACCGACTGTTTTTCAGGGTGTTTGGCAAATCTCAACGATTTGCGCTGCGCCGCGTTTGGCATGAAACTACATGACATGAAACTACGGGCAAGCCGGCACTCACCACTTGCCCTCGGCGTGCACGGCAGGCAGGTTGTCGAACATGTTGGCCAGGCTCTTGCGGAAGTGCTCCAGCAGCACGTCCAGCAGCCCGGGCAGGTGCGCCAGGCCGAAGTACTGCACCGAGGAGTCGTCGAACAGCAGGATGTTGAGCACGTCCAGCGCCCAGCAGCTCTCGGCCAGCAGGCCGGACCGCAGCGACATCATCAGCCGCCACGCCTCGACGGGGGCCACGTCAGCGCGCGACATGCGCTTGCGCTTGTACTGGACTGGCACGGTGGACTCGACCGAGTCTGGCGGGAAGCTGATCTCTCGCTTGGCGTTGGAGGGCTGCGAAGAGGGACACGGGGGATTCATTGCTTGCACGCCCGGAAGTTGTTCACAGGTTAACTCGATTCTTAGCTTCTCGCAACAGCTGGAGACTGGGTTCTAAATTGGTGAAGTTACCGAGGGTGCATTCCGTGATCCACATAACGGAGTCAGAGACTTACCAAAAAGCAATAAAATAGCATGCATATTTTATATCTATGCTAGTTAATTGCGGCACGGAACTTGCCCCAATTTTGAACCCACCGCATTCTGCTGCCCAAACATCCAATTCACCACCACTGACCTCTCAGCCAATGGGCAAATCTTAAGAGAACATTAATACATTGATATGTTGATATTGCTTTTTAGCAAATTACAAGATTCTTCTTCCGCAATTTTCGTATTCATCTCGTCGCAATCTACCTCCTTTCTGCTCTCTACGACTATCTTGGCACTCTCTGAGCGAAATTAACAAGTATAATATCAAACTCGAAAGTAGCCAAAGCAAACGCTGATTTATCTTTGCCTACAGATCATGAGATGGCATTTATTCTGCGACATCTCATTATAAAATTAATTTAGTCTGCCAGCATGCATCTGCTGTTCCGCTTGTAAACAAACATAACCGCGACATACCTTCATGCCAGGCGGCGGCTGCATGGGACCGAACTGTTTTCCGTCCGGCCTGAACTGCTGCCGGGCGCCCATCTGCGGCCGCAGGGCCGAGCTGGGCCCGACCCCTGGTGTGGCCATGTTGGGCGGCCATTGCTGTTGCCCCTGTCGAAAACAAACACGTCACACATCGACAAACCTGGCTCGTTTCTTGGCATGAACCTATAATTCCAATGATTTACTATCAAGCAGTCCGGCCTATAGCTCGGATATTCCGTAGGGACTTTGAGCGCTACGTCAAAGCACATGAAGACTTTATGTTTAACACCGAGCTACAATGCTCTAGAGCTCGAGTAATGATAGAGTGCAGGTGAACACCCACACAGCTGAATGCTGGAGTCTAACGGACAAGGCTGGCTGGTACCTGCTGCGAAGGAGGGTACGGAGGTTGCTGGCCCGGGTACCGATGTTGGTCCCACTGGTTGTTCACGGGCTGGCTGTTGGGAGGGCCTGCCGGCCGTGGGGGCCCCTGGCTCCACTGCTGCGGACCCTGTGGCCCGGGGCCCTGCGGCGGGTACTGCCCTCGGTACTGGCTCGAGTTCCATCCGCCTAGAAAAATCGGGCACAACACGGTTCACATACTGTCCTGAAACGGGGGCATACGCCTTGCTAGGTCTGTGGAATGCTAGAGTGAAAATCTGATAGGACTTACTTTTGGGTAGAAATTTTATTAAAGACCTTGAAGACTACTGGGTGTTTGAATTTCTTTGCAAACGCAATTAGTAAAATGCAATAATTAATTGGGGATAATGCTTGATAAATGGTACACCATTTCGGGCAAAGTACCGAGACACAAAAACCGATATAGAACAATGAAATATGACGGTAGCGGCTCTTACCGAACATGTTCGGCCGTTGCGGGGGCTGCTGCGGGCCGTACGGCGCGAACGGCGGCTGCTGCTCCTTGGACGCAAAGTCGGGATGTCGTCGTGGCTGCGGCGCGGGCGGCGGCATCGACTTGCTGGCGGGGCCGGCCGCGTACACGGGACCGCTCACCGCTGACGGGGGCTGGCCGGGGTACGGCTGCTGCTGGAAAACGCAACGCTCTAGTCACTACCGCGGTGGCAGACATCGACGGGTCGAAAGAAGCTCAGAATAGCAAACGTTTCCGAGTATACTGAACCGAAATCCCCAATACGTTGATTGAACCAACTCAGGTGCCCCGATGCATCAATTTATAAACAGACGGAAAGTCAACTGATGTATATAAGAGTCTAGGAATGTACTAATTTACTGCACCGTAGGTAAAACAGTATTATTGTCGGAGCAGCATATTTAGCAAGTGAGCCAACTGAAACTCAAGCAGTGGACAGACGTAGAAACGAGGCTAGTTCGAGCATGCGTTGCACACCAAGCCTCGAGAGACGACACAAACAAACACAAAGGGCGCATGCGCATGCGAGTGTCAAGGGTACGGGTCAACGTACTTGGTAGGGCTGCTTGCCGGGCGCCTGGGGGGCCACTAGCTGGCGGGCAAGCTGAGAAGTCGGGAAATTTACAGGCGGCTGCTGTTGTTGTTGCTGCTGTTGTTGCTGTTGTTGCATCTACAATGTCCGTTCACAAGCAAGACCAGGCGTTACGAACACACACAGGCAGGACGGCGGTACACACACACAAAGAAGCAAGTGGGTTTCGCTAGGCGAAGAGCACGACTGCAAATAGTTCGGACAAAACGTGTACATGTCGCAAGCGGCTGGTAAAAATCCATGCGCTATCGGAAGACAAAATAAGAAATCTAATTGCTAAACGACAAAGAAGCAGTGTCAAGCCACAAGTGCAGGAAAAATAGAGCTTAATTTAAAAAAATTTGACATTTGTATGAATGCATGGCTTGAACCAAAGATAAAATGCTATTCAAAGATTTTACAAATGAGAAATCACACCAAATTAAGTGATACAAAATGTCCAAATAACATTCTGATTATCTTGCATTCAATATTTCTTGTAGCGAACAATGAACGTTATGCTTGATATTTGCTTGCAGCCGAAGTTCTTGCTGGGAATTGTTTCCTAGTCATCCTGAATACACACTATCGGAGCAGCACAATGATGAGGATTTGATGAAGAGGAATGATGAGGACATATTTGTAATCTAGTCAGCTTCACTTGGATGAGGATATCACAACGTAAAAACAGAGAGTGCCGCAACCTATGAATCTGAGCACGGACAAGGCTTCAAGCGAAAATCAATCATATCATCGCGCAGGAAAATCGACATTTCAGTTGTAGCTCACTGTTGACTGATTTTATAATTTAGCTCCGACGTTTCGAGAGGCAAACGGAAAGCGGTGGAAAACAAGCAACACACAAACGCGGGCATGCGCCAAGATGCGCCGCGGCGTAGGAACGTACCTGGTCCGGCCGGTAGTAGTCCTGCTGTCCGGGATATCCGGCCTGCTGGGCGTTGGAAGGTCCAGGCGGCGCCGGCCCGGGAGGGTTCCCGTACCCGGGCCGGGCTGGGTAACCGGGAGGCTGCTGTCCAGGGCCCATCGGATAGCGGTTGTACGGGTCCGGACCGGCTCCCGGCTGTTGCATGTTGGCCGCGGGAGGATTTCCGGGACCGCCGCCCTGGTTGTACGCCCTGAAACGAGCCGGCCGGAGTCAATATCTACCAACACTGTCTCAAACAACTGTTTAGTCTGAACAACAACATTTTGCTGGCAAATTGCCTTCAATTGCACAAAATTATCAGTAGTATAAGGTCATTATCAATCCGTAAACACAGCTTAAACAATGCTAGAAGTCGACTTCAAACGATGAACAACAAATGAAGACTTTACTTTGCTTACTTACTTGCAGCACATTAATTAATCACCAAAAATGGTTGCAACAAGATACTAGAAAAAGGAGGAAGTGGCTCGGGACAAAGTTAAAACCGTCAACTTCAGCCGATTTATCAACAGGCTTCATCGTTGTACTATTTCCTTGATGTCACGCCAAGTCACTGACAGCTACAATGGATCTAGGCACTCGACAGGTAGCTTGACAGGTAACTATGCAGCTAACTAGGCAGGTAGCAACGAACCTGTCCCCTTCAGCACCATACGGCGGGTACATGGGCCGGCTGGGAGGGTAGCTGCCGGCCGGCCCCGACGGGTACTGCTGCTGGTTGTACTCCTGCGGTGGCCCGCGGTTGTACTGCTCCGGGTACTGCCCGTAGCCGGCGGCCTGCGCCTGCGGATGGCCCTGCGGGTACCCGCCTTGCATCCCTGCAACAAGCCGGCACGACGTCAGCCAATCGTGCGCTAGCAACGCTCATTGCGGTAACGCTATCGGAATCAGCCTCGTTGTTGTGGCAACACTAATTTAGGAGGCACTGCACGATGAAATGGGCAATATCAAAGTTATGTAAAAAGCCAATTGCACTTTTGAGAAGTGACAGCCAAGAAATCATGGCTCAATTTCTGAAACATTAACTAGCGTTGCTAATGTGTTGCTAGATTTCCTATCTATTGCCTGCCATGGCTGGTAGGCTGTTTTAGCTAATAATTTAAAATATTTTTTCAGCACAACATGAATATCCTTTAATTGTTGCAAGTTTGAATGATCTGGCAAAGATTTGAAATGCAGTCATATGAAATCACACAGGTAATCAACACAGTAATAACAACTATGATTAATGTACAATTTACTCAGAAGTTGATGTATGATACTTCAAAGTTAAAACACACTCACAGACCAACGACAGCGTAATACGGATCGAAATTTAAACGACAAAATGAAACGGAACAAAATCGTTTGCGTAATCAGTGTGCAAAATGATAAAACTCGACGAAAGGAAGAGAAACTGACAATCGAAACCAGCGAGCACGTAACATCGCTGGAAATCACACAGGAAAACAGCGAAACATTTAACGGAGTTTCTATGCAAGGTAGAAAATACAATGCAAAACTGGTCAACGACAAATTCATTTACGTCTTGCAGCCAAAACAAACAACTCTGCTAATAAAGAACAAATAAACAGCTACAACTAGACTTGCAGCAAAACTAGCATCTACGTCGGAACAAACTAATTACAAAATCCGGTCAAATAACACGGGTTAACGTCTATCATGCCGAAACGAAAATAAATTTGACGGAAAGCACGGCGCTCGATACCATTCCACGTTTGAAGGAGCGACGTCCGCAGCGAAACAACTCATGCGAGAGAGCGTAAATCACAGAGAATACTTGATAGAGAGTGTGCAACAGAAAAAACACGACCAAAGAAGTATATAGAGAGTATCATATTATAATGTATAGGTAACGAAACGTCGAGACTAGTGAAAAGAGTGGAGCGAGGGCACGCTCGTACCTGGGGGGCCGCGGGGGGGACCGAACCCTGGGCCGCGAGGATGCCCGGTGCCGCCAATGTCGTCAAAGGGATTCGCAACGCTTATGTTATCCCCTGCATTTAGGTGAGGGACCCCCAACACACCTAGCAAGCAGGAAATAAGCGTCCACTCAATGCCTGCGCATTCATCTCTCCATGGCCAACATAATCTTTGATTAAAATCACAGCTTGATTTCATCCCCCCACTCTCAAAACAGATTTGCTCACAGGCTGGCTCTTGCTGTTACTTCTAACCTCAAAATTTAGACACTTTCTAATTTGTTTTTCCTCCAGTTCACTAAAAAAAGGACACAAAGACTGTTAATGCAAACCAAACAAACAGAATTTGCAATTAGTTAAAAATAAATACCTCTAACAGGTCAGGATAATAACAATTAAAATCAACAAAACATATAGCCTGGTCACAAACGTTTGTGCATGATGATTGGAAAAGTTAAAATCGAACAGAAGATTGAACGGAAATAAAAAATCTGGATGTAAGCATGTTATCTACAAAAGCTAGACTTCCATTCCACTAGATTATGTACAGACACGGCAAGGTTGAGTAACAAACAATAGAATAGGTTACTTGAAGCTAGCAAGAGACCAGAAGCAGTGTTAGTTTGGCGTCAGTGCTTGCTGGTTTTTATGTCGCTTTGCGTGTGCCGGGCTTGCACTCTCGAGTGGACCCGGGCGCAGTGAGCAGCTTGTACTGCGCTAGAATTCACAGTGAGCTCTGTTTCGCTAAAGGAGCTAGCAAAGAGAAGCCGGTAAAGCACTCACCTGGATGTGGGGAGGGAGCGTTGGTTTGCGAGGCTGGCCTCTGCATTGGTTGAGGATTGTAGTCCGGAGTCGCTCCGGGAGGATAACCTCCATAGCCGTAGCCATCCATGGAAGCTCCACTCGAGCCGGCGGCAGGGAACGAGTCTTGGGAGTTGGACGAGCCTGGCAAAGAAGGTGCTTGTGAGGGATACATCTTGCCAGACAGATGGATGCACTGAATGTTCCAGTGAAATTCGCTTGCCAACAATGGCCAACACTTGAGCTGAAATGTCAGTTTTCATGTCCCATTGTTGGGTGCCATAGTAGACAGACAGTTAAAATTTGATACTGGATGTTGGTATATCATATTTACTTTGAAAATAAGAGTCCCACAACAAGTTGAACAATTAGAGATAAATTAAAGATTAGAGCTACAAAAATAAAACCAATATTAAAAAACCAAAGTAGAGCCTTCTAAATAACATATCACAATAATCTCCTATACGTATCAAGGTAACTATGATTCACATTTAGCACAGCAACTTGCTAAGCTGTCATTTCAATATCCTTTCCCTATTTCACAATTCAGCATAGTTCTTCTCACATTTCCAATTGCAACGAATCATCATTTTTGCCTAAGAATACGCTAAGCTAGCCAGCTAGTTAAGACGAAAGTAATAAAACGCCTGAACACACATTTCTTACCTGGTGATGGCACAGAGGTTGCTTTCGGGCCTTTCTTCTTGGAGGACGCTTCCACTTGGTTGATGATTGGTTGAGGGTCGATGCCCCCTCGGTCGAACATGCACTCGTACGCGAGCAAGTTCTTGGTGTAGTGTTTCCGTAGGGTGTAAGCTGCGCTAGACGAAGCACCGATGCCGAGGAGTCCGGCAATGTCTTTCCACGTCTTGTTCTTGGTCACCTGAAAGCAGCAACTTCGTATCGACCGGAACCTTTGCTATCACCGGCACGCAAACTCAGAACAAAGACCACTCAAAAGCACGCAAACGTAAATCAAACGTAAATCACCCAACATTTAGAACATCATCAAACAGCAAGAGTCAACACCAAAACTTTGATCGAAACTTTAACAAAACTTTAACATAACATTTCGAAACATATTGAAAGCTTTGCCGAATAAAAGTTTAAACCAACAAACATCGAGATATCAGAATAAAAAACACATAGGCGATGGAATTGTGATCGAGGAAGGAAGGTTGGGCGCAGCTTTTGGAGAGAGTACAGCTACGAACTATTACTAGTAGACTATAAGGTTGGAACTAAACACTGCACCTTGCATACCTCCATGAAACCCCCCCTCTCCTTGACATATAGATAGAGTCTAAAGAGGTCGAGGGGGTTTTTGGAGATGGTGGGGCACGCAGAGATCGGCGTCCCCCGCTCCTCCATGTACTGGAGCAGCTTGTCGAGCCACATCCGTCGGTCGTGGCTCTCGTCCATCTCGTAGAGCTTGCACAGGCTGTCGGGTTTCTGCGGAAAGCACACGGCCGACGTTACAGACACTTCCGTCCGGCGCCTTCGCGCGACCTCTCAGTGATCCACAACTCCCGTGCATGCACGCTCTAAAGACTCGACTGTAGAAGATGCTAATGAAATAGACGCTCCATGTCTGAATGCGTATATCTAATTAACACGATTTGTTCTGTAATTTGGCTGTTAATGTCATACTACGTTGCATGTAAGTACTAGTCAAAGAAATAAATCAAACTCATTTATCAACTGTAAGAATTTAGTGCTGCTAGGTTGCCTAGAGCATGGATTTTGCAACAAGATGCTTCGCTACCATTTCAAAATTGAAGTCAAATAACGTTGTCTATTTACCTATTTGGAAGTTGTGAATCACTGACCATTTTCCCGCATGCTCGGTAAGTAGCCAACCAACAATAACATTTACTAACATAGCTAGAGTCTGCCATGAACACCGTTAGTCTGTTACACCCACCAGCCCTATTGGCTGTCCACACCGCTACCAGCTCGCTAGGAGCAAGAAGCTGATGCAGAAGTCGTGACTGTACTCTAATCTACCCAGATCCCTCGTGCACTACTCCACTACATACATGCCCTCAGCCCATGCTCAGAATTTACTAGGTCTGCATTCCATTCACTACAAGTAACGAGGTTAATTTGTCAATAAGAAAGGATTTTACATCAAAAGAAAACTCATTTCTCCAAACGAAAGAAACAGAATTTCGTAATCGATTTTCCTCGATTTTAAAATCAGGGTTTCCACTCACAAGAGAAGTTGAAATATCCTGATTTTTCCAGGCTTTTAGTTCACTTTCCGACTTTAATTACTGCGGTTTTTGTGCTCGCCGAACAATAGCAAGAGATTTCGTGACGCTCACGGGAAACGCAACACGATCGGAATGGATCACAAGCATGCTCGGGTAAATAGCTACTACCTTCAACATCTTCAACACCGTTCAACATCGAAAACATGTAACGAGCGATGCTTGTGACCTTTCCGAACCATCGAAAAACCAAGAGAAAAAAAAAACCAAAGGGTAGACCAGGACGTAAACAAAGGGGGTGATAAACGAAAATTACTGCAGCCGACAACGTTTGTTATCTCCAAATTCACAAGACGTAGGTATTTAAAGACAAAATGAAACATTATCAAAATTCTCTTACTTTTCCTAATTTTTTCCCAGGTTTTTTAGTTTTTCCATGTGGGTGGGAACCCTGTTAGTGAAACGGATAGAGAAAATGCAAGGTTAGGTTACGTTATTAATCTCGGTGAAAGCATACAATCTCAACAGCTAGAATGTAAAGTATAAACGATAAAAACCTTTGATCTGTATGGGTCTTGATGAACATGACTGTTAAAGACCTGCAAAACAAACAACGGGGGATAGAGCTCGGCCATGTGGCTAGCGACCGCACTTGCGATCGCTACGGCAACAACAAAGTTAACACCCTCTCCTTGCTAAGTCACACCATGCGGCAATGTGCTCTCGGAAACGGCAACCAGGCGACCGGCCAACAAGGCCGAGTCGCCCGGCGGTGGATTTACTTTACGACAGATCTGTGCTTCCTTCTGAACAAGGACGCAAGTACATAGGGGCTTTTCTAGAAGAATGTGATACCATCAGTGAAACGGAAAATAAAAACACAATTGCAATGAAATATTTCTACAGTCTTGGAGCAAGCGGCAGGACTCTTTTCAGACTCGTCTGAAGTTGGCTGGCTAGGAAGTCGAGGCCCGATGCGATCTCGTCACCGTTTAAACTGCTGCACACTTGGCGCCAACTCCACGCCCAATTTTTTACATTTTAATATTCTTCACAAGTTACAGGAGTTGTTTCTATAGTTGCCGCCAACTTTGGATAGAACTCGAAGATCGCAGTAAATGTTTGACATAGTGTTGGACTAAAACAATCTACCATTGCCCTGGCCAATGAACGACTCGAGATGCGAGATAAATCAGAATTGCACGGTACTTTTGTGAGCTAATCGGCTATGGAATGAATGCTGGCCGATCGGGGCAATGAAACTAAGGTTTCTGCCGAACTCGAAGGGCAACTTTCCGTTGAAACGGCGAACTAACTCCGGTCTACACTAAAGAAATTGACGAGGGAGAGATTGTGGTTATAGTTGTATCTTCCCTTCAGTGAGGCTGCAATTGGTGTACCCGCAAACAACCGTTGCTTGCTCCAAGACTGCACAACGACTCTCTCGTACGCCCGCGCGACAACTCACCGGCGACGCGGGCGTGCGCGGCCAGCTCGGACTGTTGACGTCGTACTCCTCGTGCATCGAGTTTACGCTGGCGGCGCCTGGCGACGGCGCGGTGCTTAGTGGCGTGGCCGGGTGGCCATGGTAGTCCTT
Organism: Amphinemura sulcicollis; assembly: GCA_001676325.1. Classification (NCBI taxonomy): domain Eukaryota; kingdom Metazoa; phylum Arthropoda; class Insecta; order Plecoptera; family Nemouridae; genus Amphinemura; species Amphinemura sulcicollis. The sequence goes on from LVVV01432044.1 coordinate 10,051, forward strand.
ACGCGGCGCTTTGGGCCCCGCCGCCGCGGTCGTGTCCTCCGCAGATGCGGCCGACGCGTTGGACAGCGTCGACTGCTGCGAGCCGTCGTCGAGCGGAGCGCCGTCGGGACCCGTCGTCACCACCGACGTAACGCCGGCGTTGGAGTTGAGTGGGAGGGCGCCTGCAATGAGACGCGAGGTTAGAACAGTCACGGAAATGTCACATAGAATATTAAGTATAATTGCAATTAGGTTTTATTTTCGCGCGACGAGGTCGTACCTGCTGGCACCGCCGACGTGTCGTTGTCGTGCGCCGCGTCCGCCATGTCTTGGTGTCCGTGGGGCGGCGCGGGATGGGAGTTGGGCGGCGGGGGCGGCATGGGCCCGTCGTGGTGGCTGCCATGGCTGTTGGACATCGGCCCCGCCCCCGGCGCCGGCCCCGGTGGTCCTGCCGGCCCGGGGGGCGTGGGGCCGGCCGATGAAGGCGGACCCATCCCTGAGCCGGGACCTGAAACAAGGGGGCGTGCCGTCAGTCGAGCTGTCAGGCCATCGCAAATCACCTCGGTGGCGATTGCGTAACTTTGCCGTTCACTGTTGTCAAATGAAATCTTAATCGTGAAAGGTGGGCTCGATATCGGTCATCTTAAAAAAACCTGTGGTTGGTACAAGTAACTTCATAATTTCATTTAGTTCCTACAGAATATCGCTTTCACGAGCGATACAGCTGGACTTTACACTAGAACTACTAGAACTAGGAGCGCAACCTAACCTAACCTAGTTACCGAGAATTTCGTGCACTGCAATTAGTTCGATAAGACAGTGTTAGTTGCAACCCAAGTTCACGCTGGGAATATCAGTCCTCTCTGAACACACAACATTGGAGCAGCGCAATGACAATGAAATTAACAACACTCATTATTTGTGCTGTAGTCAGCTTCTCTTGGATGCGACAATCACAACGTAAAAAAAACCAGAGAGCAGTGAAACGTATGAATCTACCAGGCTTCAAGCAAAATCTATGATATCCTTGCTCAGGTAAATCAGCATTGCAGTCGTAATTCAGTGTTGCTACTGTTAAAAACGTCCTGTCAAGAGATTCCTTGCATCCCTGGGTAAGGTGTGCTCACCGGGAGGTCCCATTCCGCCGGGAGGAGGCCCCATCCCGGGGTGGTGATGGCCCGAAGGAGGAGGGCCCATGGGCGAAGGGCCCATGTGGTGCATGTTGCTCGGAGGGCCCATCCCCGGGCTGCCCGCCGGCATGTTCGGAGGCCCGCTCGGACCGTTACCTGGAACAGACCGGCCGTTTCAGAAGCGAGTCTACACAAACTCTCGTTCGACAGAACCGCAAGACAACCGGGCTTATTGAGAAACGTACAATAGTCGCTTTCTTCATACGTTTTCGTTAGAGAAATAAGAATCGCTTAGTCAGGAATGGAAAGTAGTGAATTTTGTCTCATGAGATTACAATTAGTAAGTATATTTTGCAATGTTAGCTTCCTTGTCTACACTGGGCAATGTCCAGCTGCAAACTCAAATTATTTCATGCGCAAAACCTGATTTAAAAGGATCGAGTTTTGCCCTATTTATTTGATCCAATAGTTGAATTCTATTTTACTGAGTTCTGATAGGTCACTTTCTTGCAATATCAAATGAAATTAGCACATGTGCAATTTTCAAAATATTGCATTCAAGTTAAATCCAACAATTTCATTCTATAGATTTCGTTAAATTCCTATATCTACACGGTCCAATGTATAGAATTCAAGACTTGAATTAAATAAGTTGGATGAAACTTGATCGTGTAGATCAGGCTTGAGAGCAAAGGTCGCTGGCCCTGAAGGCCGGCGGAAGTTGAGCTCACCGGGTCCGTACGGTCCGGGCGCTGGCGGCATGCCGCCAGCGCCGCCGAAGCCCATCTTGTGCTGCAAGTGCTGCTTGAGGTAATTGGGCGGCGTGTGCGGCCGTGGCCCCTGCCCGGGCGAGTTGGCCGGCTGCGGCGGGCCGGCCGGCTGTCCGGGAGGTCCCTTACCGCCCATCATGCCGGGCGGCTGGCCCATGCCCGGGCCACCCCAGCCCTGGTAGCCGCCGAACTGCGAGTGAGGCACGTGGTTGGGCATGGCCCGGCCGGGGTACTGCCCGCCCGGGCCCATGCTGTTCGCCTGAGGATTCTGTTGGCCACCCGGCACCGGGCCCGGCCCGTAGCCTTGCGACGGGCCATAGCCCGGGTTTGGACCCTGCGGCCGCTGGTTGTAGTTCCCCTGCAAAACACAAAGCGGGCGGCGTTGATCAAGACGCTTCCAAGACAACCAACGTTGAATATTATTCAAAACATAGCAAAAATCGCGCTCTACACAAACATTAACCAACCAACGGCTCTTAGCACCACCTTAGAGCCGAAATTACAATCTCCGGTTAGCGAGCAGATTTTGTTGCGGGTAGCTAGCGGC
>LVVV01432045.1:0-12481 GCA_001676325.1 Amphinemura sulcicollis
GGGGGGGGGGGGGGGGGGGTCACAGTGCACGCACTTCGACACGCATTCATAACAGCTGCGTGTGCCGCGAAAGTGGTTGGAATTGGTTTCCAGCACAAAATCGAAATAGATTTGTGATCTGGAACTCTGTTCATACTAATAGCACTTATAGCTAATAACGCGAAATTTTATTTATGGTTCCAGTATTGCTAGTGTAATATACTTCCACCCGGTTTAATTCATAATTCCGACGCCATTAGACCAGTGCCACAGGGCCAGATGTCAAAATAGTGCGTCGTTTAACACCACAAAAATAATTCATAATTTTTATTAATATTAGTTATATCGTTTTCTTGTCCATCTCTTTGATTCCACTTGTGATCGGTTAGCTTAAGATCTGATTCCGTGTAAGAATCGAGCTAGATGCCAGGTAGAGATCAAACAGATCAAATGAACCGAGAATTTCCATTATTACATTGAGGCTGCGAAGCCAAAAATTGCAAATAGGTCATTGTGTAAACTTGACCACTTCACGATGTTTTTGATACGTCGTGCTGAAATGGCTATTATTTTTTTTATCTTGATGCAGTCTCCATCTCCCATTTTTTTACCTTTTCCCAAGAAACTTTAGATGATCAGGAAAATCCGCAAACGACTGGCAGGCATGGCCGTTCGCGCTCGCGACCAGGATGGATGCGGCTTATAGATTATGGCTGCGAGCAATGTTATTTTGCTTTCATTTTACCGGGTAACCGAGAATCAGTATGCGATGCTCCAATATAGTAGGTATAGGGTATAGTGTACGACCGCTCAGGGTGAGGGATGCATGCCCCAACGGACACGCTGCGAAATTTCCATATCCCAGATACCCCTTACCCGAATGATGCTGAAATAATAAGCTAGCTTTGAAAAAATTCAACGAGGAAATGCTATCTATCGCGAACTACAAGCTGTTCCTTTTTTAGTCAATTTCAATTGGTATACAACAAATTTTGAATACTTTTAGGAATAATGGCATTGTGAGCTTCATAGACAAGTTATTTTTCTATAGATGATAATAAATAGATACCAAACAAAAATCGCATACCTCAACTTTGCAATCTGCCGCACATGACATGCAGGTTTTCCAAATAATTGTAGCCGCCGAACAATGTGAGTCAGCACTGTTTTAACCTAAGCCATTCACTTCCTCGCGTTTGCAATTCACTAAGATGACGGCAAGATTTTTTTCTAACCTGTGCGATTCCCACCCCGCCACACGACAAAACCGTCCGGTGCTGGCGCTCACTGTTACCAGGCGCAGCTATCTCCGTCGCGCCAACGACTCTCGCCTCGCCTGTCTCTCTCTGTGATGAGCGTCGCGACGCCTCAGATCGACGCTCAGCATCGTTGCCCGGACGACGTAGCACTGATCTCTCGGTCAGACGCTCGCGAACCGGCGTCGCGGCGCTGCTGACGCCGACGCCGACGCCGACGCCGTTGTCGACGCGGACACCTGCGCCAACGTTCACTGCGTTGAGCTCGTGGCAGGAGCTCGGTAGCTGGTATACACCTGGCATGGCGTGGCTTCGCCAACAGAGAGCATGGCGCCATCTACTTGCTACCGTTTTATTCTTTCGATTGCGCATCTTGTTCTGCAGCAATCGCCGGTCGCTACGGTGTTGTCTATGCAAACTACTTTTGGCTGGTTCCGATTGGTCTTTCTGTAAAAGAAAAAAACGTTTTTAAGTCATATTTTGTGTACCAAATAAAATTGTTTCACACGAATTGTTTCCGTATCTGTTAAATCAAAATTCAATCTCAAAATATATTTCCAAAAAAGGAACTCGAACAATCACGAATCAAAACAGACCCACCTCTCTCACCACTCTGGCATCACAAAATTCAGAAATAATTGGCTCAGTTTCCCAGCCGCTCATGGCAAAGATTTACTGCCGGCCTCTGAAATTATCGACTAATCGTGTGCAGTATGTCACGCGATTTAGTGCATTATATTGATTGGCGTCCCGGGAAAATTAGCATTGCAACACAACAAAGCGTTCGATCGACTGCTCGTCCCCTACTGACACTTTTATCCTGTTTGACGTGCCGCCATACGAGGGTAACAAGTCACCCAACGACTCGCGCCCGCGGACACCTAGGAATAAATTCACGCGTTCAAGTCGAAAAGTGCATTGTTTTTTAATTGTTGACAAGTGTGTTCATTACCAGGATGAATTCGAGTGTGGAGCTTCAGGCCTTGGCTGGGAGTTCGGTGGAACCGGGGGAGGCGAGCTACAAATCTCTGTCCAACTTTGACATGGAAAAAAAGATCGGCAAGGGTCAATTCAGCGTCGTGTACAGAGCCCGCAACCGCGTCGACGACGCAGTCGTGGCACTTAAGAAGGTGCACATCTTCGAGATGATGGACTCGAAGGCGAGGCTGGATTGCATGAAGGAAATCAACCTGCTGCAGGTATTTGTAGCGTCGCACTTCGGATCCATTTGGTTTGCCTTACCGAGACCTTAGAAAGCTCTTAGACTGCGGAAGTGGATGATCATTTATTTAAGCTGTATTTTGGACATTTTTGTAAGGAAAAAGAGCTTTCTCATGTTTTAATGCATGTAAGTATAACTTAGCTGGATTTTGATCAAAATAATCTCGCTTTTTATCGAATCCTTTCTTGGTATTTCAGTTCTTTATGTATACTGCTTCTAAAAATTTGTGTGTAGCAAAAAGCTTTTGCCATGGAAACGTTTCTTTGACTTTCCGACAGCATGTCAAAACAAAATATCTGTTTCTTTAATGAGTATCCTGAGTCTTAGCTGGTCCCGCTCGATTGTTCCAGCAATTAGACCACCCAAACGTGATCCGATACATCGCGTCGTTCATCCAAGAAAACGACCTGTACATTGTATTGGAACTGGCCGATGCCGGCGACCTATCCAGGATGATCAAACATTTCCGCAAGCAGCGCCGTCTGATCCCGGAGAAGACAATCTGGAAGTACTTTGTGCAGCTGTGCAGCGCTCTGGAGCACATGCACTCGCGACGCATCATGCACAGGGGTAAGGAGAAGGTACTCGCTTTGAAGGAAAGAAACCATGAAGATGTCGATGAGACTGGCACCAATATTTTAACATGTATACCAATATTGGCATAATTTGTGATCGACAGTTGATGCAAATTGAATAGGATTTAAAACCTGGAACTTTCAGGTTAAGACATTTCAACATATTGGGAACAGCAACCAGATTTATTTGAGAAACTGGGTTTGAGAACGCATATTAGAGAAGACATTAGGACAGTAGACCTACAGACAGATAAGATCTTTATCAACCAGGCCATTTTGTGGAGTGATTGTTGGTAATCACATTGCCCATTTATCAGGATGATCTTGAGAAGACGCCATATTTCAATCTTGCAGAGCAAATAATTGATGTTTTTGATCTCCTTATGCTTCAAGAGAGACATGGATCATGATGAAAAACTAAACTTCATTATTTGCAGATATCAAGCCGGCCAACGTGTTTATCACAGGCCAAGGGGTGGTAAAACTCGGAGACCTCGGTCTGGGCAGGTTCTTCAGTTCGAAGACGACAGCGGCGGTGTCTTTGGTCGGCACCCCGTACTACATGAGTCCTGAAAGACTTCGTGAGCAAGGATACAACAACAAGAGCGACATTTGGTCGGTTGGATGCATTCTCTACGAGGTAATTGATAATTCTGCATTCTGCGACGCGAGTCAAGGTTTAGAGAGTTTTAGATGTCGAACGAGTGGTTCATTTTAACTGCTCTGCCTGATTTCTATGTCGAATTACAGATGGCCGCCCTATTGTCTCCGTTTTACGGGGAAAAAATGAATTTGCACATTCTATGCAAGAGAATCGAGCAATGTCAGTACGCACCCATTCCATCGGACATATACTCGGACGAAGTGAGTTGCCTTGCATTAAAAAAAACCAACTTAATGGCGCCTGCAATTGACCAAACAGAATCAAAAAACAGTCTAGATGGCTCTTGCTGTATCCCAGCGCGGGAATTCAAGTAATTGAATTAGCATTGCTCTTATACGAACGGGTTGTGATTTTTGTGTTTACCGATTTGGCCAATGGATCTCCTGGTTCTCATAGGATTTAAAAAGAGGCAACTGTGCATACAGTTGCCGAAAAACACATTTCCAGTAGAAGTTCTTGGTTGTTGTATAAGTATTAGTGTTTGTATTACTATAAAGTTCTTAAGTTCTTGAGGTTATGTCCGAACTGGCTCCTTGAGTAGTTTATGATTTTTGGATAGCGATTATTAGGAAGGAGCTTGCTTTCATCGTACAATACCCTCTATATCTCTGGATAAAATCGTGTTTAATTCTTATTTCTGTGGGCAGCTGCGCGCGCTCGTTGGCGCATGCATTGTTGCCAACCCTGCGGCAAGACCTCACATCTCGTACGTCCACGCCGTGGCTCGCGATATGAACCTGCGCACGCAGCCAGCAGTTGGCAACCCTGTCGTAGGCAGTGCGCGTCCTGACAACTTCTCCGTGTTCAGCTCGCTGGCGATGCGCAGCCGTGTTAGCAGCCACATGGGCAGCCACCCGGGCAGCCACATGGGCAGTCACATGGGCAGCCACATGGGCAGCCACACGGGCAGCCACATGGGCAGCCACACGGGCAGCGCAACCTCGCCCTCAATGCACTACTCAGTGTCTAACTCGCCGGGTAACTTTCAGCGAGGCGTCTACTCGATGAAACCGGAATGAAAATAAGATAAGCATTCAGGTAATGGCTATCAACATTTGGTTGCGTGGTTCCGTTTTAGAGAAAAGCCCTGAACCGAGCTTGTCTCTACAATCCACTGGTAAACTTGGTTATCCACAAGTAAAATTCACCGTTTTACAACTTCTTTATAACTATCAGACGAAAGTTCGTGTGACTGTCAAGAGTTGAAGATGCCGTTGATTAGTTGCGATCAGAGAGATATTGTGTCTGATTATTGGCTTGCAGTAAACTACCCAAAGGTTAGGCGACTCAACTTGGTGCTCGCTCAGATACCTATACCTTTTAAGTTTAAGCCCCTTTTCAGTTTTCATATCATGAGAAATAACAAGCCAAGCTCCAGTTGAGTGCTGATTCCAATCGTTTGTGTGGGACTGGCACCTTCACCACCTTGACGGCTCGTTTATCGAGACGATTGCCGAAGAAGTAGAGTCTTCAAGAAAAAAATGCAATGGAGTACAATTAGACTTTATTTCATGGCAATCTAAACATTGGATTTTAGTTATCAATATAAACTTTCCTTAAATCAATGATGTGGTTATCCTGGAATCGTGCGTCGATTATTTCTGATTACTACACCCCAAGTCTCATAATACTAGTTCGTCTCGTCCCTACTCAGACCATTGCTTTCGCCCTTAAAAATAGCCAAAGCCCATAAATGTGGTCTATACTTTAGTTAAATCGACCTCTTTATCAGCGAAAAACCCTTGTTTCCCAAAGTGATTGCAAACTGATGAAACTTGGTTAAAAATCAATTGTCCTGTAATTAAAAGTGTTCCCTTTCTGATCCCTAGGGAGTGAACCCGAATCCTCATCGTATTCAATCGAATTCGAATTACAAGTTGAAAAAATAAGAAGTCCAAAATCGGGTGCATACATTTCAACAAAATAGCATAAAGCCCTATAGAGAGTCCATGCTTGTGTACAAATTCTTGGTGTTCTTTGAATTTGGTGTTGGACTTACGTCATTCCATAAGCAAATAATTTTTTGGTTACAGAATACCTTGCAAACAAAAATGTTCCAATTTTATGTTCTTTCTTATTTGCTGGATGAGCGAGCAAATTCTCTCCAAGAAGAGGTAGTGTGCTTCTGGTGAAACCTTATCTGTACATCACGCATGCCCGTTGTGTGTGATAATAACAGTATAATAATAAATAATAAAATGTTCAAAGCAACTACACGGTGAGTCCGGTGTCACTAGAGGTGACGACAGATCAAATTGAAATGCGCGATAGTAGGAAAATAAAAGATAGAGCTTTTCCTCTCTTCCTACTTGTGAAGAACGAACGCCAACGGATACAATATTAATGAAATGAAATGAAATGAAAGTGCTTACCACCAGTTCTATGCAGCCCACATTGTTGCGGTCCACTTCCCTGCATACCTCTATGCCACGCAAGTTGCATACCTTGCAAGCAATCCACGCAATCAGGAATTAGTTTGGTCCAATTAAAATGCTCTACTATGAATTGATTGTGTGTTTCACTGCTTGTTTTTGTTTCGTGTGTGCGTGTATGTGTCCACAGATTTGCTACCTTAACCTAACCTAGTTTAACCTAACTTAACCCAACCAAAGCCATCTGAAGAACGTTTGGGAGAGAGGTTGAAGGAACTGAAGTTAGTACAACAGCTTCACTCACCTTGCTTATCAACCTTTGGGCTGCATTGGATTAGTGGTAAATAGTGGATTTTGTTCATGTAGAAAACGGTCCTTAGGAAGGGAAAGTAAGCCGGTGGTCCCCTTGGTGATATTCGACAGGAAAAGGCTAAGTTCTGGCATCGGGTTTCCGCTCCTCGCTTCTAGGTTAGGTTAGACTCATTCTCATCCATCCGTTCACCGACGCCATTAGACCAGTGCCACGGGGGCAGTTTTCAAAACAGTGCGTCGTTACACCCTTTTAATCAAACTAACTCAATCTATTATTTCTAGCGTCTACAATACTACCTGTCGTGTATCCCAGCCCAGTGCCGAAACTGCAATGAGAATCTGCATAGTAATTTTCCTTCAATTTTCATCTTGACATTGTGACCTATTGGAAATTTTGCTTCTAAAGTCACTCTCGAGCTGGGATCCGAGGGTGTTGAATTTGATTCCCGTACACTCCACTTGTTGTTTATCAATTCCTGACTTCACCTACACAACAGAATAATAAACACTGATCCTCTCACTTCTTCCTTGGATCCCAATATGGATCCCAGCTGGATCCCGACGAAAAATATCACACAGTTTGTCTCTGTATGATGAGGGATGGATATATCCACGGGCAATAAGTCCAAAGTTGCTCTTCTCTATATTTCTCTATATTTCATATGTATTACATATACACATAGTATTATAATCTAATGCAAAGTGTGCGACTAGTGCTTCGGGGAACTCATGTAATCGGGTTCTGGATTCTGGCAACTGGACTCATGAGGAAAATAGGGTTTTACACAGCCTGGGAACTGGGGTCACATCCCAACCGATGAGCTCTACACTCTCCAGGTCCTGTTATCAGTGTTCTTATCTCTTGCGTGTTGCAACTATGACATGCGAAGTACTATTACATATCAGCGGCATTCATTGGCACCAGTGTCCTTAGTCCAAGTCGCCACAGCAATTTTTAGTAATTAGGTTACTAAGTGACTAACGGCTCGTGTTTCTATATTTGCTATATATACTATCTATTATTTCTATATAGTTGTTTTGCATGCACTCTATATGAGTATGACACACAATTTGAAGGCTTAAGGCCGAGGGTACTCCTGGTCCCCTAGAGAGCAAACTGTAACAAGCCAGGTACCTACTGCTGACAATGGTATTAACATGTTGTTCACGGACAAACACACAGAGATATGAGCAACAAAGCGCGTCATTGGCAAGGTGGTTTCCCTTTCGTTTATAACCTTCTTGGCTAAAGTTACTGTCAGTTACTGACACAAAAAAATCATTGTGATGTGATTAGAATGGGGATGAGGATGAGGATGCCAGTTGGTATGGCAAAGCCAAGGCATTGGCTAGATAACCTTGATACCACATAGAAGCTGATAGGCCCTTTGGATGGACACCACTCGGCAAATTTCAGCAAGCGGTGGGGAGAAGGATTGTTCCAGGCTTTAAACCAACACATTAGATGAATCCAGAGGGAATGACCTCCCCCTCCTCACCAGCTCCCACACCCTTTCCCCAGGCGCCCATGAATTGCGACGCATGGACTTTAGTGCCAGATGAAGGAAATATTTTTCCGAACAGAGCAATCAGCAATAGGACGCTTTTACAACCTTTTTGTGATGTCATTCTGATTCATTTTGGCGATATTTATCTAACGCTCTGGTGGCATTGAGAGAATTATGTACTTACCTATCGTTAAACTCCGTCAACACGACCTCCGACGTCAGATGACACACAGTACGGAAAACGCATAAATTTATAGGGAAACGATAGGGGAGGAGAGGCAGCAATCTCAGGTATTAGTGGTTTTCAAGGATCGCATCCGGGAGGTTGGATTGCAGATATATTGTTACTACGGTTCAGTGTGGTTACCACCGGCAGAGCAGGCAACTGCAAGCAACAGAGCTGAAAATGTGTGAGATCTTAAGAAGAATCCCCAAGTACATATTCATCGTCACCAACGTAGCCCTTATAGTGAGTACAGCCTTTTCTATTGATTTTACGAACCGATGCCATACGGGAACAGAGGTAAATTTTATCTGGAAAAATTCTGGGGTCATGAAGAAGTCTGTGCCGTTTCAAATAAATTGAGACCCAAGAATAATTGTTTGCTATACTTTATGCGGAATGTGATCAAGTCTAGGAATGTGTGTTGCCTAAGTGATTTTAAGTGTAGCGAGCGGAGCACATTCATAATTTTCATTTACCGGCAAAACGCCTTTTCTTATTTAGCCCAACTTTCCAGGGCACAATTTTGTGCTTTCAGCTTCGACCCCCTTCATATGTCAGGAAAATCGACTCAATATATTTTGAATAAATCGAATTTTTCCAAAATTTTGCAATTGTTTTAGATGGGGAAAAAGGTCAGTTTCAGAGTTTAAAACTGAACTGTACCATAATTTGCACACATTTTAATCCTATTAAGATCCACTGTGCCTGCAAATTTCAAAAATCGAAATATTTCGTACTAAAGTCGATTTATTGATGAGCGAAGTTAAATCTCCAACTCAAAAGTTACATTCGCCTTTGTATTGGCTTCGTCTCCAAATATCATTAAACTTTCACACCTTATTTACTATTACGGCTACGCAAAAAAAAATTTTTTTCTCACCGTCTGAAAAACACTAATACATGCAATAAAATACTTTACTGAAACTGAAAGAAAATGCAGCACATAATGTGTCTCACTAACTACAATCTTGTGATCGGCCAGCTTTGCGGCATGGGCATCGTGCACTACGGAACCGAAACGTTGAACACGGTGCGCAGCAAGTTTCCCTTGTTCCTCGGAGGAAACTTGATCAGTACGGCAGTGAAGGCCGTTACCATGGTTGGAGCCTTCGCTGGCCTGCTCGGCTTAAGCGGTTGCTTGGCGGCGTTGTTTCCTGCTCGCGGTGAGTACCGTCATTGTCATCTGCATGAAGGCCGGACATGAGGGCTGGAGGGCATGTCATCTGCCGGGCGAAGGTTCATCCTGGCTGATCCTGCTATGCTAGTGTTATGTTCATATTGGCATAATCTCTACTTACTGAAATCTTTAATGCAATCTTTATGTATCGTTTTCAGTATTTGGATGTTTATTCTGGACATTTTCTTCTTGATTCCTAACGACAAATCCTCCGAGATGGCCGCACATGTCCGTCTCATTTATTTGCGACCGATAGAAGAGATGCTGTCTTATCTGTTACGTTGGTCCAGTTTTCAATAAAAATCACTGCAAAATAATCAAAAGGCAGATCACAATCATCATTGTTGAACTGTATGAGTAACAAGCATGAAAGTAAGTGAAAGGAGATAAATTATGTAATTTAGTAAAAATATTTCAACAACATTTTTGTTTAAAATATGGGAAGACCTATATGCTTGCTGAGTTTTTAATGAGTAGTCTATCTGTCTTTCCAAATTTGCTCAACATGTACCTATTTTTTATTTCCTCGTCCAGTTTTTGATAAGAAACAGAAATAAAAACCACTTGAATGTAGTATTGTTTTATTATTGGGGTTCTACGACGCACTGTAATGAAAACTGGCCTGTGCACTGGTCCAATGGCATCGGTGAATGAGTGGTTGATGATGAGCTTAACGTTACCTATTATGGAGAAGGGGAAACCCTATTCCCGTTTAATACAACTAAGCAGACCACCGGCTTAGCGTCTCTTCCCAAGGACGGTACAACGCGAACAACAGGATTGCTCCACTAAACCAATGCTGTCAAGAAATTGATAAACAAAGTAAGTGAAGCTGTAGTACTAAATTCATTTTCTCCAACCCCTCTCCAAAACAGAACTGGTAATGCGTATGGTGGTCACCCATCCAATACCTGACCCACAGCAATGTTGCTTAACTTCAGTGACCTCAAAGAGCCGGCCTCCGCTCACTGGGGATGCTATTCTGACCATGTTCTGACGCTACGCTGCGGGTCATCCGATGGCTCTACTTCAGTTTCGTAAGACCACATGACATTGTCTTTCATATCAGTAACAATTATTAAATATCATTTTAATTATGTCAATCTATTTCTTATTGATCCCAACATTCTGCAGGCACCTAATAAACACAAGTAGGTATACCAAGTCATTTCAATCTACCAGGTTTCAGCAGGCTCCCCAAGATCTTCGAGCTCTGAATAGAAAAGATACTATGCATTGATTGAAAATTTATGTGGCATGATCAATCGCTCATCAGCTTACGGAACTATTGATTTTATTTTGTTTCATGCATTTTAATAAAGTCAAAGTAAAATAACATACTTTCTCTGCAAAATGAACTCTTCTTTTACAAGCAAAGCATATTATACTGTTTATAATCTATCAAAATAAGTCATTAATATTATTATTAAACTAGCATGCCTGACGGCACCTGTAATATTAGGTCTGCTTGCATGTTAATATTTATAATTTCTCGTCTTCTAGAATTATTAGTACAGTCGATAAATGGGAGGTCGGAATATTTATATAATATTTATTTGATGTCAAAATGATGTACAACACATTTAATGTAGATCCCAAGCAAATTCCACTGTCCTTTCGCAAAATAGCAAGTTGTGCAATGTACGTCATAGAGAAACACATTTCTTAATTGCAGGCAAGCACCCATCATGGCAAAACGTTATTAAAGAAGAGTACAAGTTCTTTCCGATCTTGCTGTGGTCAAGTGCCTCATTCACCATTTTGGCCAAAGCCTTGGTGGGCAGCACTTTGGACAGACTACCGTCTACTTCTTAATGTGCAGTCAACTTCCTTCAGCCCTGAGGAAAAACACACTTTGTTATTTACAAATGTATGCCCAATTTACCATAGGCCCTTTCCCAGTGCTCACTGCACTATGAAGGTCAAAAGAATGACTTACACCCTTAAATGCTATTCAGAATTTTGGCAAACAACCACTTATAGACTGGCTGTAGTTTTAATTATTATTTTTGGCATCAAATTTTAAAGTAATCAATTATTATTATTAATAATGCCAAGTTTAAATATATCTTAGATTTAATGTTTGAGATATTGACCTTTCACCAAAACCAAATGAAATTGTTTTAAATTTGCATCATCTTACATTACATTACATTATTTACGTTACTAATAAGATCAATTCCAGACTAACCCTAATAAGAGCCCAGTTACTGTCCGAAAACCAAAGTAATGCGCGAAATCAAAGGAGGGTGAAAAAAATATGAAAATGCACATGGTTCCTACCTGCTTTGAACTGATGGTCAGTGTCAAATTCCATGCCACTCCTCCAGGGCTTTTTGAGGGGGGGGGCTGAGATTTTTCTTGCATTGTAAATTTCTTTGTTCTTTGTTCACAACACAGGTTTATTGACCCGGCTTCAGCGCCTCTTTAGAGGTCTCATGGATCCCCTGCTGATGCTCGCTCCTACAGAAACAGTTATTTTAAACAGTGTGGCATATCTGTCAATGTCATTAGAAAAATATATTCTTTTTTAATTACATCAAATTGGGAATCATGATTCATATTATCATATTACGGATAGAAAGTTACATGAGCAAGCCATGGATTTTTCTGGATTCTGTTAGGAGACAGCCATGCCCCATTGGCAGTGGAATTATCCCAGCATTTGCCTGGTTGTGGGAAATCACAGAAAAACCACAAACAGGATAGCCAGCCTCCAGGATTGAACCTGGGACCTCCCGAGTCATTATCAAGATCTACTACCCAGTATGATATGGTTTTATTTTGATATAGGAATAAATGTACAACATATTCATTGCAAATTCGTTATCAATGAGTTAGTAATGAAAACGTTCGTGGTTTTTCAGATGCCACCCTTTTTCATGGGTTTTTAGTCACCCACCGAAAAACCGAACACAACAAAAAACCACAAACAACATCTAAAATGGGCTCTAAAAATCTTTAATAAATCAACTACTAAAAAGAAGGTACCCACACACCTTTTTAACATCTAAGTAAAAATATATAGGTACATATATATTGTACTCCCTATGGTAATCCATTATCAATCGATCATACTTAAATATTGCTTTAATACAATGTAATTAAGGAAAATGTGCCAAATGGCTGGAATAATGAATGCTAAGGAAAGAAAAGGGAAACGCAGCTTACCGAGAAAATGTAGAAAATA